>CM031233.1:96205907-96460862 GCA_018340775.1 Taxus wallichiana var. yunnanensis | reverse complement strand
TGAAGATTATTCGGGCATCGATAAGAATGACCCAATCGGGTTTTTTCGATACCCACGTAGATGATTCAAGGCCAACAGTATACTTCAAATTTTAATTTAAATATGCTTTAGAATTTTGAATTACATTTCGATTTAAATTTATTTATCTAAATCTTGATTAATTTTTCACAAACAAAATCAGCCCACCTAAAGGCGTAAAACACGTAGTAGTTGATCTTGGTGAAATCCCCCATACTTCTCCGCCAAAGATCGCCTTCATCGATTCGAGATAGTGAACAAATGCACCTTTTCCTTTGAGAACTTAATTGGTTATGATTGTCAATCCCATGTCGCTGAGTTTATTCTTCCTCATATCAAACAACTTATAGAATGGGAGAGAAGGGCTAAAGTTCTTATCAATGAGATTATTATTCGTTATGAAAATTATTGCGGCAACGGATAGTTTATACGCTTTGCACCCGTAATCAACTCAAGAAGATGGATTCCTTACTTACCTAAGTAAGAAGTGGGACTCCACGTATAACAACAACTATAAAAGACAACATTTTAGATAAGGTATTAAACAAATTGGAAAATATTAGTGCCGAGGCCCAGGCATATTTTAACAAATGGTCCAAGGACAAGGATTTGGTAGCAATCGCAAATGCCGAAAGAGATAGAGTGGTTGTAAGTACTATTACATTCAAACAATCATTCTTGTTAATTTGAAATTTTCATTTTTTAGTAATATTTTGAATTGACATTACTCTTTTTGTGCAGTTGAAATATGAAAATTTGAAGAGTCAGGCGAAGGTTTTGCAAGTTCACTTGGAAACAAGAAAGAACACTATTATCCGCAACAAAAATTTGAAGAAAAATATTGCTTTTGGTTAACAAACAAAACAATACACTAAAGCGATAATTAAAGAGCATGGTTTCAATTCTCGACATATTATTCAAAGCTAAAGCAAAAGCAATGCGATCCAAATTTCTTCATGTCATAGGAGATGCGACAAATCAAGAAGAAAGAATTTTAAAAAATCTAAGCATGTTGGCTGCGCAGAAGATCTTATAAGTTCAGTGGGTTATTTCTACGTGTTGGGGAAAGAGGTACAAACCACAAAGGGAAGAAGATGTTGGGGAAGAGAGCAGGGAGTAGAATTGGAGAAAGAAAAGAGGGTTTTGAAAACTAGAAACTTTTATTATTGAGGAAAATTTAAATATTGAATTTGAAAACTTCTACTATTGAGTATGTACTATGGTATTTGAATTTAATTATATGGATTTATATATGCATTTTAATTTTAATTGCATTAGATGGTGATTATCATGAATTATATGTATGTTTCTTGTTTACTTGCATTATCATGAATTGTATGTGGACGAGATGATGAATGATGATAATTGATAATTAATGATAGATGATGTCAAAAGACGATGAATAACGATAATGATATGATATATATGGACGATGATCAATTTAATGTGGACGTAGATTTATCATCAAGCACGACAGAATTCTTCTTCTCTAGACTTTTGTAATTCTTCTTCTCTAGAATGGATATAGATGATAAATAAATGGAATGTGTTATAATGGATATAGATGACATTAATGATTAGAATGGATATAGATGACATTAGAATGAATAGAATTGTAATGATATGATTATGAATTATTTTTAAAAACTCAATTGTTTTGATAAATTTAAATTAGATAAATAATTGTGTTAATAATAATTGTAGTGTCGAGAATCGATATGATAATGATATGGTGATGATATGATATATATGGATGATGAGGAATTTTATGTGGACTTATATTTAAAATTGTATAATGTATTGTTTATCCCACAGTTAAAAAAATATATCAAAGGATTTTGCACATATAAAAAATAAATTAAATATAATTCTAAGAAATCAAGAAAGAATCATCACCGGCAAGAAATTAAACATAATTTCAAATATGATAGGTTTAGCTTACCTCTTGCGTATTAGATTGCTATGAAATCATCAAGGGTAAGCGATTGATCATTCTGTGTGAAATCTTACGTTATATGATAGGGTTTGTTTTACCCGACATTGTAGATAGAGGGGTGAGTTTCCCGACATCGATCCCCGAGAAGTGCCAAGAACATCTTTAAATATATAGACCAACAATATCTTTAAATAAATGTAAATATATAGAATTAGACATGTAACATCTTTAATGATAACAAGAGCTGAAAAAATGTAAAGTAACAAACAATAAGATTATGTTGAAGAAGATACCTATTTAAAATCGAAATAATCACCTGGTAATGTGCTAGATCTTTGTCTTAAAAAATTCAACACAAAAATGGATTAGTAGATAGATGGGTGAGTTGCATCGACATTGTCGGTCCCAGAAGTAACAACTTCCTGGACGGATGTCAACCCACATTTTCAAAATAAAAAGATTGTATTTAACTAAATGTAAATACATAGACCTGTAACATCTTTAATGATAACCAGAGCTGAAAAAATGAATAGTAACAAACAATAAGATGAATAGTAATTTCAACGCTTCCTATCTTTTTGTAATGTCAACATTAAGAGGTAATTCAATTATGATATTGAAATATGTGTATATAAGATTATTGAAAACATCAAATATAAAAACAAAGTCCTAAATTGTGTAAGGATATAATATTCTATCAACACTAATTCCAGAGAAAGTATATAGCTTAAATTAGGATTAGGGTTAAAAATAATTCATCGCTCTACCGATGTAGGGTATAACGGTGATTCAAACTAGATAAGGATGTTGTGCAGAGTGTCATAAATTTTCCTTTGAGATTTGGGATCCTAAAATCAGAGGAAATGTTCATCTATTTTAGAACAAGTTTTCTTGATGAATGTGTCATAGGGCTACTGAATGTGTCCTTTGATACTAAGATATCTAATCTATATCTAACACATACTTCACACGTGTTTATTGATCTCAGGATATGTGTGAATATTTTCAACGACTCTTCTACAACTATAAATATCATCTCTTTGTATTTTAGACCTATTAGCCTATAAAAGTGTTTCTAATTATATATATTATATTTACCTCATCATTCCCCCTTCGATACCTATGAGTGCTAGAAATTATGCACCAAATACACCAAAACAGATTAAACTACTTGTAGTTCTCCAAATAGCACCAAAGATGGAGCCCTAATTTTATCCTCAAAACTTGGTAACATTGCTTGGCTTGTATTTAATTAAGGGATAGAGATATGTGATAAGGGTAAGAAGATAGATATAATCAAAATCGGATAACTCATGTATATGGTGACTTATGAAAATTAATTCTTGATCAATCAAATATAAGTTGACTAAGGTAATGTGTGAATTTGAAAAGATGACTATTGTAAGTATAAAAGGCTAGTTTATTGGAAATGTGAAAAATAATTAGAGGGTCATTCACATCTATTACAATATGATGGAACACCAACACATTAAAAACATTGATATAAAAATGCATCATCTTTGTAGTTAATCTATCACAAGATTCTCAACCTTAAGTTTTTTCAACAAAAATTTGGTTTTAGACAACTTCATAAATCCCTTGCTTGAGGATCAATTTTTTCATCTTAGGAAACTTTTGGGAGTGAAGGCAATTTTCATTAAGGTGGATAGTTCAGTGTTCCTCCTTCATTCCCTTTATTAAAGTACATATTAAGGGGGATGTCGGTGTATTTAAATAACCATACACTATTGTATATAATTAAGGTGCATTTGTAATATTAGTTGTATTTTAGTATTTGGATAATTCACCCATTAGTGTACATTTATCCACAAATATTAATAGGGAAGAGTATGAACCAATTTATTGAGTTGATTATCTTCATTATTAATAGAAAAGTAAATTTTCCTTACAAGTTAACTACTCTCCAAGCCTAATAATAGCCTTCTACTTGTTTTTATAAAAGTCTGGAGAGCTAGTGTTAGTGATCAATCTTGTGGAAGAGATTTTTATTACTATGAAGAATTCAAGCCATAACATCTTAATAAAATTGTGGTACTCATGATACTCTCGGTAAATTTGTGTTATGTCTTTACTTTAAGCTTTCATTAATTAATCATGTATACATGCTTGTGGGTGTTTGTTTTATGGTTGTTAACTACGATTTTGGAGAGTAAATTGTACATTAATAATCATCCCAAATATTTCAATTCAAATTTTCAATGATGACATCTTCAAAATGTGACACTTTCTTTTTTCTTGTCAATAGCTTCATCAAACTCGATGTTGTCTTCTGTAGAATGTGACGTGTGACAACAAGACGTCAATAATCACTCCTGCGCTTACGTCAATGGAACTTCAATGGTCTTGACTGACGCGCTTCATTGGCTTCTATTGGCGCGCGTCACTGGCTTCTATTGAGGCGCGCATCATCGGCTCCTGAGATCTATTGACGTGCGTCACTGGCTCCTAATGACGCACGTCACTGGCTCCAATTAACGCGTGTCACTAGCTCTTATTGACGTGCGTCACGGGCTCCTATTGACATGCGTCATGGGCTCCTATTGATGTGCATCATAATTGGCTCCTATTGACGCGCGTCACCACTGATCCTATTGACGCGTCGCTCAAGCTCCTATTGACGCGCGTCACTAGATCCTATTGACGCGCGACAGCTAGACTATTGTCGCACGTCAGCTAAGACCTTTGACACACGTCAATTGAAGCCATTGACACCCGATTTAGCCTATAAATACCCTTCAACCGGTCATTTTCTCATTTTCACCTTCCGCTCTTGAATTTTTGTGTCTCAATCGTTGTCAAAGACATAAGTACAACTATAATGTCGACTTCACATGCTTCCCAACCGTAAGTTCAGCAAAAAAAATCTAGAGAATCCAATTCAATTGATTTCCAAGATCAACTATACAGGAATCCTTATGCCCTCACATCCATACTGTTAATATGCCCCATTTCAAAATAGATCCAGATATTTTGAATTACCTTCTGTCATCCTACAATTCAGAGGATGGCATTTTTTATGTGACTCTGAACGATGGCCAAATGTTCCAATTCAGTATCGAAGCAAATGACATACATCGGTTTACGGGCCTTCCGTTCAAAAATTTACCAATTGTTACAACCAAGGCAACACTCCTGGAAGAAGACAAGAAATTTCTCGAATCAACGTTCGGTTTCCATGTTGATTGTAAGTATAATTCGTTTTAATTCATATTTTTTATTCTGTTTTTTATTCTGATACAATTTGTTGTTATAAATTTATAGTAATTTTCACCTGTTTCACATTTGCAACCCATGTCAATAAATCCGTGGGCATGGTGTCTAAGATGTAGCATTTCGAAGTACATGTAATTTTTTCAATGCTAGGGTCTAAGATGAGCTTTGTAACTTTGTTTGACTCGATGAGTGCGGTGGAAAGTGTGTACTTGAAAGTATACTTGGCATGGGCGAGTTTAAACAAAAAAAAAGATCTTAAGAAAATTGATGGAACCAAGAAGGGGAAATTAATTGATGTTCCCAAACTTGATGATGCAAATCAAGCGGGGAAGAATTCTGATCAATGTACTTTAATATTAACAGAGGTGACTCACCAAGGCTCTTCTTTGAAGTGTTTGTGCCTTGAATCGGGAAATGTGAATACTGAATTTGGTAGTATTGTGACATGTTTCGACATCACTTTATAATTTAATTTTTTTGTTATTTTAGTTATCTTTATCCTATCAATGTGGGAATATCTCGTTGTTGGTCAAGATTATTATGGCATGTTTCCTCTCGGAGGTAAGTGCTTTCAATGTCGGGAAGCTACCACTCACCAACAAATGGAGAATAAAGATAAAATCCTTAGTCTACAGGAAGATAAAATATATGACAACATTAAATATTTAAGATATGGCCATCTGATGATAATGATAGACTAGGTACATGATCTTTGTCTAGCGTTGTTTAGTTTCTGCTTAATTCTGACACATCCTTTCTAGTGAGATCCTTTTTGACTTGTCCTTTTCTCTTAAAGGACCATGATGGTTCCCACATCAAAGGATTGCTGATCAATTTCATACTCCTATTGTCAGGGTAAATGTTCCCCATGTATTTGGTTGAGTGTATTGAGACTCTTTATATTTGTTTTTAAGCCTCCAGAGGTTATGTATCTCCATGTCTAGATTGTTGTGTTATCTTTTTACACCATTCCTGAGTATGAAGCTTGGAGAGAATCATTGAGTGGATCGATAACTGGTTGGACCATAAAGTACTACAAAGTAATGCTAGTTTGTTTTCTCTTTATATGTTTTTAAGTTCTGGTTTTGTTCACTTGTTGATTAGGTATCACTTGTTGCTTGGACCATACAGGGTTTGGGCACAAGTACTTCTAAAGAGGGCAAGGAGTATTTCATAGATCTGGACAAGCACAAAAAATATTTTGTGTGGGTTGATGAGAAAGATGGAGATGCAATTGAGCTGGCCTTCAGCAGGAAGAAGATAGAGGCCAGAAAAAACTGGCTGAGACAATTTGAGGTAGTTAGGCCAGGGGAGCAAGGTGAAATGAAATCTGAATTAAAATGATATTCATTTCAACACTAACAAGTTAACAGTTGCCACCTTTTCAATCAGCTTATTCTTCAGTGAGTTTATTCTTCCTCATATCAATCAGCTTATAGAATGGGAGAGAAGGGCTAAGGTTCTTATCAATGAGATTATTAGTCGTTATGAAAATTATTGGCAACGGATAGTTTATACGCTGTAGCTGATCCAAATTTGTTGTCGCATGGAGATGCGAAAAATCAAGAAGAAAGAATTTTAAAAAATCTGGACAAGTCTTAGAAGATCTTATAAGTTCAGGGGTTATTTCTGGTGTTGGGGAAAGAGGTACAACCACAGTGGAAGAAGTCGTTGGGGAAGAGAGCAGAGGAGTAGAATTGGATAAAGAAAAAGAGGGTTTTGAAAACTAGAAACTTTTATTATTGAGGAAACTTTAAATATTGAATTTGAAAACTTCTACTATTGAGTATGTACTATGGTATTTGAATTTAATTATATGGATTTATATACAATCTTTAATTTTAATTGCATTAGATGGTGATTATCATGAATTATATGTATGTTTCTTGTTTACTTGCATTGTCATGAATTGTATGTGGACGTAGATGATGAATGATGATAATTGATAATTAATGATAGATGATGATGAAAGACAATGAATGACGATAATGATATGATATATATGGATGATGATCAATTTAATGTGGATGTAGATTTATCATCAAGCACATAATTCTTCTTCTCTAGAATTTTGAACTTGTTTTAAGATAATTATTCTCTATACTTGTAACGATATGATCATAATGTCATTAGAAAGGATAAAGATGATAAATAAATGGAATGTGTTATAATGGATATAGATGACATTAATGATTAGAATGGATATAGATGACATTAGAACGAATAGAATTGTGTTAATAATAATTGTAGTGTCGAGTCGTGATATGATAATGATATGGTGATGATATGATATATATGGATGATGCGGAATTTTATGATATGATATATATAATTCTAAGAAATCAAGAAAGAATCATCAATGTAAGAAATTAAACATAATTTCAAATATGATAGGGTTTAGCTTACCTCTTGTGTATTAGATTGTTGTGAAATCATCAAGGGTAAGTGTATTAGATTGCTGTGAAATCTTGCGTATATGATAGGGTTTGTTTTACCTGACATTGTAGATAGAGGGGTGAGTTGCTTGACATTGTCAGTCCTGAGAAGTGCCAGCAACATCTTTAAATATATAGACCAACAATATCTTTAAATAAATGTAAATATATAGAATTAGACCTGTAACATCTTTAATGATAACAAGAGATGAAAAAATGTAAAGTAACAAACAATAAGATTATGTTGAAGAAGATACCTATTTAAAATTGAAATCATCACCTAGTAATGTGCTAGATCTTTGTCTAAAAAAATTCAACACAAAAATGGATTAGTAGATAGATGGGTGAGTTGCCTAACATTGTCAGTCCCGAGAAGTAATAGCTTCCTCGACGGATGTCAACCCACGTTTTCAAAAATAAAAATATTGTATTTAATTAAATGTAAATACATAGACCTGTAACATCTTTAATGATAACCAGAGCTGAAAAAATGAATAGTAACAAACAATAAGATTAAGGGGAAAAAGATACCTGGTTAAAGTTTAAATCATCACCGCTAATTTGTAATGAGCTAGATCTGTGTTTTAAAAAACCCAACACGAGAAATGGATTAGTAGATAGATGGGTGAATTGCACGACATTTTTAGTATATAGACTCGTAACATCTTTAATGATAAAGATAAAAGATAGATAAAGAAGATACCTATTTAAAGTTGAAACAATCCATTATCAACAAATTCATCAAACTCGATGTTGTCTTCTAGAAATGACGAAGAGCCAATTACACTCTCAAGGTTGGGAATATTTGTACTTGTAGATGTATTATTCACACCTCTTATTTCGCAAAGGGAATTCTAGTGCGCAATTTCTCTATCGAACGGAAAGGTTTCGATGGAGTATCGAGAAACATAACACCTCATGCAACTTTCCATATTTTTATCCAACCTGTTTCTCGGTTTGATTTTATAAATGACAATGCAATCAAAACCCTTTCATCCTCCACAGACCCCAAAATTATTGTTTCGCATAACTCATATAATCTGAAATATTCACTGATATCTTCTTGTAAGATAGAACTTTGATAGATTCCTCACCACAGCCTTGTAATAGCACCACTTTCAGAAGGTTGATCTAAATTCTTATATTGGTTCCTCATTGTTGTTGCAAAATTTGTTGACTGAAACTTTAATAAATTGGCATTGAGTATACCTTTGATTTCCATACCCTTGAGCTCTGACGTATTTGTAAATTGTTCCATTATTGTACCCATTGATTTATGGAAATGCTTTCTGACAAAGTCTGCACGGCCACCTTCAGTATTCCAAAAATTAGGATTCATCACACCCATGGCTTCCAGAATTTTATCTTTACAGAAACGTTCCCTAATTTCTGATGACAAGGTTTCTGAAAAAATTTTAAGCTTTATTCTTGTTTCAACTATAACAGACTCAAACAAATTATGTGTCACGGAACATCTTCTCATTCCGATCCTGTAATATCTTGACGTTTTTGCAAAATGTGCATTGGTATTTCCCTCCCATTAACAGTGATGCAGAGGTGATCATGGATATTAAATCTCAAAAAGGTGTTAGGATTTTTAAGATCTAATAAATCTTTCCAATTTTCAAAAACAGGTGCATCAAAACTATCCTGGGAAC
This sequence comes from Taxus wallichiana var. yunnanensis, assembly GCA_018340775.1. Lineage (NCBI taxonomy): Eukaryota > Viridiplantae > Streptophyta > Pinopsida > Cupressales > Taxaceae > Taxus > Taxus wallichiana. The sequence goes on along the minus strand of CM031233.1, from coordinate 96,451,581 downwards.
AGTACAATATATCAAGACTTTGACATACCATTTTTCTCATCCGTATAAAATCCACAATATAGATTAATCTGCCCTATGCATGCTTCATCAGTGTATTGATCTCCTTTAACATTGGAAGAATACCAACCAATGTAAGCAATGTCTCCAAATCGATTAAATGAAACAAAAAGTCCCTTTCCCTATCAAATTCATGATGGTATTTGTGCATGAAACCAACCAATGAAGGATACTCCTCACGAACTTTGCATGCGAGTTCATACAAAGAGATCCATCTAGTCTCCACATCCTTGAAGTTTTTGCCATCTGTAATTCCAATTGCAAATTTTGGAACTCGAGAAAAACTTTGGGCTGCTTGACATATAGGCATGAAGTTCTCTTATAAGGTCTTCTAATTTAGCAACATTTTCATGGTTGCTTACCATTTTATACGCTAAATTCATTATGTGAGCATACGGTGAATTGGTAGCATATATGGGGCCATTGTTGTTTGTAATGTAACACAGAGCCTGCTCGGTGACCCCGCATGATAGATGCACCATCTCGCTCCAACGCATACCAACTTCGTAGCAATTTCATAATCAGGTCATTCCAGCAACATCTATCAAATGAGAAACAACTATTTTATATAGGTTTTCGGCATTACAATTTTCAACCATTTTCATAACACCCAACAGATGAGGTGTCCTTATATGATTTTCTAAAGTATAGATGTGGATACATACCCATGCGGTGTTGTCGACTACTATCACTTCATCAATTGAAAGAGAGATAAAGTTTGCTTTTTTTACATTCTCTTTCAAATCTTCCTTCTCTATCATCGAGAGGAATTTTGCCATTTCCCATCCACTACTTTCAGACCAATGAGACTGAGGTACATTCAGCATTCCGTTAAATTGATACAAAACTTTGAAATCGAGGAAATCTGAAATCACTCTTCCTTTTTTAGTATTTGAAAAAGAGTAGAGAATTGTATGAATTTTGCATGTAGATTTGTTTCTTTCATCTTACCAATATGCGATGTGATCGTTCCTCCCTTTTCCAATAGATGTCTATGTTTTTTCTCTCTGCCTCATATTCCACACTGTGTATCTAACATGCATGCATTATTTTTCAGTTTTCCACCTATGTGTTTTGATTTTCTGGCCATCCGCCCCTGTTACAGTTAAATATTGTTTTCCACAATGTTTTTCTATAGTGTCCAGCTTCAGTTGCATTTTTTGTTGCTTTCCCAATTTCCACGTACATATTGTACATGTACATTCAGATGGGATTTCTTCAGAATTAGATGATTATATAGGTTCAATAAATGGAAATTTAGCTGCCCAATCAAACTTGTATGTCCTGCCAATGGTCCACATATTCTTGTTCATTTTCAATGCTTTACTTTTTTGAGTAGAATTTTGAGCAATATCACAATCACTTGGTTTCCTCTTTCTTGGACCGGAGTTTGATTTTGATTTATGTCTTCCATTTTGCTGAGTGTTTGTATCTATGATATCTAGTTGTACTTTTGGTTGCACCCCAACAGGAAAAATATCTTCAAGATCTGGCATATTATCGTAGGTTTCATTTGTTTGACTTTGATACTATGCAAAATGCATGTCCACCTCAATAATACCTTCCACACAGTCAATATTCTGATTCTTTGTGGTGGCATCTATATGATTGGTATTTACAATATCTGTATCCGCAGAGTTTCCAAAATACTTGAAGAGTGATTTCGAGATTTCTTACTTACTTTTAGGTTATTCGTATTCTTTGAGCTTGGTACCTTCCATTATTCTAAAGAGAGTCCTGCGTCAGCAAAAGAACCAAGTAGCGACTCTGTCCCAAGGTGTCGAGGTCTTTGTCACGTGTCCCTCTACACTTTGCATGTCGTCCACTCCGTGCACTTGCCGCGTGTCAAAACCCATTTCACCGTCAAACATCCAAGTCTCGCGTCGAATATATTGCCGCACGCCAACACTTCCTCTCGTGTCGTTTAACTTCTTTGCCCAAGTCACGCGTCAACACTTCCTCTGTCGCATGTCAGTACAGCTGTTGTCACGTGTCAACAATGCCCTTGTCCGCACGCCAACAATCACAAAGCTATCGAATCTGAATCTCTGGTGCTTAAGGGTATGCGAGTTCAAATTTCACAGTATTGGTAATTTGTTAAGCTACTTGAGGTATACTACCCTAGTGAATCAGCTAGGTTTTTATAGGAGATGTTTTCAAATGAAGGTGAAGCCGACCCCCCAAAAAAAATATACTATATATTTTAGGTGAACAGGACACCAACCCACTCCGAATAATTCACCTTTTCAAATTTTCATAAAATGAAATTTTCGCCATATTACGAATATTTGCCGCTAAATTTTTGCCATATTACGAATGATTTAGGCATACGCTAAAATGTTCCCATGGGTCTTGGTTCTATCTATTCAACACCATCATCCCCATCATTACTTTCATCTTTTGAGGGAACATCAACTTCAATTTTTACAACAGGTGAAAAATCTACATCTTGTGAGTCTGGAGGAGGAATCTCTGCTTCCTTCTTCTCGAAAAACTCAACATCTTTATTGGTGTAGACTTTTATTGTCTTAGGATCCATCATTATATACCCAAGAGTCTCTTCACTATAGAAGATGAGTTTTTATGACTTCATGTCCAATTTATTTATGTTTTGTTTGGGTATGTGCATGCTTGCTTTACACCCGAATACTCGAGGTGTGAAATGGATGGTTTCCTTTTTACCATGCTTCTTGTGGTGTTATTCCATTAAGAGCAATTGTGGGTGCTCTATTCAAAAAAATACGCGTTGTTTTTGTTGTTTCTACTTTGTAATGTCTTTGCAAGTCCTGGAATCATCAATCATGCATCGCACCATTTCCATGATAGTACGATTTCTTCTCTCAACAACACCATTTTTCTGTGGTGTGTGTGGAGGAGGAATTTGTCGATGAATCCCATGAGTTTGTATGTAGTCTTTGAACTCATCACTGATGAATTCCCCCCCTCGATCTGAGCAGAGATTTTTGATGTGACGACCAATTTCTTTCTCAACTACTACTTTGAACTTTTTGAAGGTTTCAAATGCTTCACTTTTCTTCCGAAGATAGAAAATCCACATTTTCCTCGAATAGTCATCAACACAAAGCATGAAGTACTAGAACCCAGAATGACTTGACCGCATTAGACTATAAAGATCAGGTATGAACCGTGTCAAGTTTACCATGAGCTCGAAATGTACTCCTCCGGAACGAAGCTATGTGTTGTTTTCCTACTAGGTAATGAGGACATTTGTCTGTATCCTTCTGAAGGGATGGTAGCCCATGTACCATATTACACCGGTGAAGTGTTTCGAGATATTTGAAACTTACATGACCAAATCTCTGATGCCATAACTGTGCTAAGGTGGAGTTCTTAGCCACAAGTGCTTGATCATCTCTGTGAACAAAATCAAGTTGGAACATGCGTCCCACATTGGAGGCTTTTGCAATTATTTTCGAGCCTCTTGATTTATCTCAAATCAAGCACGTTTTCTTGCCAGATTGACTATCAAAGTCAATTTTTAGGTTGTGATCTAGGAGTTGACTAACTGAAAGAAGATTCTTTGTCAACCTAGGGACATATAGGACATCTGATAGTCTGCATTTGCATGAACCAAGGGGTAGAGAAATGTTTCCAATCCCCTAAACTGTATATGAAGAATCATCTCCCAACGAAACATGATTTTTTGATGGCGTGTCCCTCATTGAAATAAACTAGTCTCTGTGGTCGGTCATGTGTCGAGTGGCTCCCGAATCAACATACCAGACATCACTAGATGACGTGGATGGTTCACTTGATCGAGCAGTGAACAAGAAGTCTTCATTGTCTGACTGTTCTTGTTGCTCAACAATATTACCTTGTTGGTGGGGTCTTCTTTTCCGTTCCCTTTTTCTACTTGTAATTGTTAGAATGTCCCTTGTAAGATTGTTTTTGTTGTGGTCCAAAGTTGTTGGATGAACCTTTCTTGTAAGTATTGTACTAAGAATCTTGTAGGTTATGTCCTCTTTTGCAGATTGGACATCGCTTCTTCTGTTTTTTGTCCCCTTGATACTGATTTTGATTTTGGGACTTCTGATAGGAATCATGTTTTCCTTTACCTTTTCCTTTCCATTTTTTATGTGAAGACAATTCCTGCTCCTCTTCATCATACTTATTGTGCATTGCTTCCTCTTATTGCAATAGGTTTACCAGTTTATCAAAATCAACTGTCGTATCTGAAATGTTTAGTGTTGTGAAAAAAATGCGGTAAGAAGAGGGGAGTGCTCTTAGAACAATGGGAACGAGAGCATCATCTATGACTAGTTCTCCCAGGGCTAGAAGTGAAGCCCTCAATTATACAACTCTTCTTAAGAAAGCTTCAATTTTTTCATTTTTCTTGAACTTCAATGTATGTAACTGACTCTACAAATTCAGTATAACATTCTTGTTCTTGGCCTCATATACTATGCTCAATTTATCCCACGCTTTTTTTTTGGCATCTCGAATGTGGGGTTGCACATCATCAGACACTCCAAACAAGATGATGAGTTTGGCCTTCTGATCTACTTTATCAAACTGTCATTGTTGTGTTGTATCAGTGGTTGATCTGGTTAGAGTACCATTCACAACAGACCAAATCTCTTCAAACTCAAGTTGTGTCTTTATTTTTGTCTTCCATGCAACATAGTTGCTTCCTCTGAGTAGTTGTGAATCCAGAAGAAAAAAATTGGGGGCATTGGTGCCCATTTTACAGAGATCACTGATAGGGTTTGGCTCTTATCACTCCAGGTATTAGGTCTCCCAATCTATATATTGTCAATCTAATATACCAAACCTTTCTATATACGTGCCCTTCCGATATACCTGTCGGTATGTGGAAGAAGCTTGCCCTTTCTATATACCCGGCGGTACGTGAAAGAATTCAATACGTGGTACCAAGACAGTACTGATGGGGTCTGTGTGATTATTGACACCAACTCAAAGAAATATCCTCATACGTGCTCATAACTTCGCTATATACTTGGATAATTTCTCACCATATTTATGTCATGTAATCGCTCATGACGGATGGGATGTTTCATAGTGTGTGTACTTGTGACCTTATTACTCCCCATCGATTTAAAGGGTCGATGCCCAGATGACAATGTTGCGCTTTATTAGGAATTAAGTGTAGTAGTAGTCGTGACAACTTTACTTGTAAGCGCTTCCTAGAGGCACCGTATATACCGAATGTTGCAAATGAGATCTAGGATCTCGTGAGTGCTACAGAACCAATTTTTTATTGTTTTTTATTACAATTCTACCAGTTTACGGCGATTTACAAAGTTTTCAGTTGACTATGGCAACCTAAAAATTAGTACAATATAGTGCAATATATAAATTACATTCAAAAATATGGAAAAATTTGAATGGCAGGATTTTTTTTTGTTTTGCGGGCCCTAGTGGCCTCCTGAGCCCAATATGACCCCAAATGCAAAACATTGCAAAAAAAAAGCTAAAATGCAATTTTTAGATGGGTATCCTTTTGCAAAAAAATGTCTGAAATGAAAAACTAGGCCGAATGGGAGAAAAAAAAATTTTTACCCTAAATTAGGGATTTCTCCGCTAAATTTAGTTAGTTATAACTAAATTCAAAATTTTCGCTAAAGTTAGCAGTCCCGCCAAATTTTTCCGCCAAATTCAAAATTGGTTTAAAAGAGTTGTTGGAGGTGGGTTTTGAACCTGAAACCTCATATCCCCAAGTTGCATTCACTAACCAACAAGCCTCAATGAGCGCTTGGTATTGAAAACAAAGCAATGCGAATTTAAAGAAAGTAATTTTTAATCGACCTTTTTTAAAATGTGACTGACAGATTGTACTCACATGGCGGTCTAGATGGAGGGCATTTTTAGGGTTGGAACTTGCTTAAAAATTGGATCTAGTTTTATTTATCTCTCGTGCCACTTTGTTCTTGCTCTTCATTGCTTTTATTTGTTTTTCTTCCTTTGCACGACCACCACCTTTTTTATTGATTGTTGTTTTTGTAATGTGTAGGTTTATGTATTGATCACCTTGTGACATTTGTGAAGTTGTAGGTTCTTTGATCACATCCACAAGAAATATGTAAAGAGTTTGTAAAGAGTGCATGGTCGCTGAGAAATGGATCACACCTTTTGTTTTGTTTGTGTCTGCAGCTCCTTGTGTGTGGAGGGAGTTGTTTACACGCTTGTGTTGCTAGGGTGCAGGTTCAGCATGGAGTGGCTAGAGGTCTATGCCACTGTTTGCATGTGCAGGTCGTAGAACTTGCTGATAGATTATAGAGGATGGCTCGTATGCGGGGTCGACCACTGGGGTCACCCCTTCTTTTTTTTTTTTTTGTTTGTTAGTGGCGTGGCTGAATAGGGACGTGAGGAGGGAGGACAACTCATGGTCCGTACAAATCCACCTTTCAACATTTCATGGATGGGTCTGCCAGGGCAGCTTGAGTCAGTTTACAATATTGCAAAACTTATCTCAATGCCTTTGTTTGGCAGTCATCTAATCTAATGTCCACAGTGATAGCTCGTTTGCCTTTCCACACAAAATAATCTCCAATTTTTTTAGAAAGTCCTCCAAATGCAGAGGTCTGATAAACATTATCAGAGGCTAAAATGCTCCTCTAAATTAGAGGTAAAACCCCTGGATGGGGAAAAATAAATTTTTTATATAGATTCTGAAAATGAATAGCTTCCAGATAGCAAATTTTCCTGGTGCAGAGGGCACCAAGGCAAAAAAAAAAATTCTTTACGTTTACCTGGAAAACACACAGGAGATTGTGAGTCTATAGGGAGATGTGGGAAGTTGCTGGAGGCAACACTGGCTCTCCAATGTTGCAAATTTCTTCTCCATGAATCCTTCTTCCTCTGCAACCTTCTCCAACCTTGCCAGGAGCTTGATTCGCTCTGGTACCAAATGTTGATTCAGCAATAGGGGCCGAAAGCCTGATTAAATTTTATTAAACTCAATCAACCAACATTACAATGAATGGGCTGCAATATTTATAGATATTGCACAGCCAAATACAAATAGGAAACTAAGTTGCACATGTGCAACTATATTCCCAATTACATTAGCTTCCAATAACATCCGGGAAGCACAAATGAATAAATACAAATATATTGTTAAAACTATAACAACATCCGTGAGAAACAAATATGGTTTAGAAACCATATAACAAAAATATGGTTTATATTATAACCATTATTATTTAATTAATAAAATTAATTAAATAAATATATTGTGCATAATTAACCTAACAACTTTCACTCTGACATTTCATTCTTGTACTTTGCGGCATCTTTTTCAAGGTATGTTTTTGGTTTTATTTTCTTTTGGTTTAGGTATTTTTCTCCTCCTTCTCATTTGGGTTTTCTTTTGTTTTCCCTCTATGTTTTCTTGTGATGTCATTATTTTTCACCATGTTTTGTTGTGTGAGTTTTCTCCAGGTTTTCAAGTATGTTCAAGGGATCTTTTTAGGTCCCTCGTACTTCCTCCTATTTCTCATTTTCCAACTTAGCTTTTTAACATTTATTTTGTAGTTTCCTCCAGAAATCATCCTTTTAGACTTATTCGAAAATTTTTTTCAAGAGAATTCCTTCAAAAAAAATCTTCACAGCTTTTAGGTTTTCGAGATTTCAAGTTTCGTGTTTTATGAGATTTCGGTTTTCGGAGATTTCGTGTTTCAGTTTTGAAACTTTTGACTTTGGAATTTTTTTTGGATATTTCTTTTGGACCTTTTGATTTCGGAAGTTTCATTTGGAGATTTCATTTGGGAAATTTTGATTCAAGTGATTCCTTTCAGACTTTTTCAGTTCAAAATTTTAGAGTTTTCTTACTTTCGGGTTTTTCATAATTTCTACAACATTCAGCTCCTGAAACACATGTTTTGATGTCTACCTCCACTTTGAAGGGAAAAGAGAAGATGAAGTACACATTTCTTGGGGTTTCTCCCCAATCCTTCTTGACCTCTGACTTAGGAAATATCGGGACACCGATCTAGGACAAATTGATCTTCCCGAGTTCTAGGAAAGATTAAAGGCCCCGAATAAGAATCCATGGATGCAGGCCATCTATGACAGTGGTCTTGCCCTTGCCACCAGTTTTCCTACATCCGTGCAATGCCCAAAGTTTGTCCTAGCTGCAACAACCCACTACGACGAGGACTCTATGTCGATAAGGGATAGTGATGATAAGGTGGTGATCCGTCTGGACCCATATTTCTTCGAAGACTTGTTTAAACTTCCATACATTCAATATTATGCCAAAATTTCACCTGAAATAGCAGTTGAACATTGGGATAAAAAATAAGAAGTATGCTCAAAAGTTATGATGAAATCCTATCTGACTAAGAATTTCACCAAGTTTCCCAAAACTATACATCGATCGGATTTCATTCAAGAAGTCAATGATCTCATTGTGCTTTTAAGAAGAGTTTCAGTCTTCCTTTTGTAAAGGAATTCCAGGAATGGATGTTCTTATACATAACAACTATCAAGAAGAATGACGATTTTATCCATTGGGGTGAACATATTAGTAGCAACATTCACTATCAGTTGGGAAAAGTGTCAAAAACTAAAACTTTCTACATGACATCTTTTCTAGTATATGCGGTTACTTGCTATGGGGGATTTTGTAAGATTGAATACTAGGGGTGTTCGCAACACCTCCCAAATATACGAGTTTTATCCCCAACTTACTCTGGACGAGGGAGCAAGCACTTCTAAAGAATCAATGATGCTTTCTTTGTTGTTTTCCTCTATCATTTCGACAAAGAGCTATATAATCAGAGGGTTTCCGATGAGGCTTTCTAAGAGGTACAAGAATGGGGAGCAATCTACTTTCAGTTTCCCACATTCACCTACATTTGGATTCCAAGTTTCATAGGTGCCCCAAGAAAGTTATCGAGGTGCCCCACTGACAAATGGATTCTTTTGGAATTGGTTTGGAATTTTTGGATTACCATCAAATCCAAAATAAGCGTCACAAGGTAGGAATGCATTTCCCTATTTCAATTGGTAAGTATTCTTGCCCAAATATCCACAAGGAAAAAAAGTGGATGCAGAAATGACTGAGGTAACCTTGCGGACCTTCCATCCATGAACTAATTTTCACTATTGGGGTAAGTTCGGGGAGATAGGTAAGTCCAGTGCTCATGTGCCCCAGTTAGAAGATATATGGATTCATTGTTGGGACGAGTACATCATGTCGGAAAAGGGATTATGAAAGGTTAACTCTTGATGAAGTGTGATAGTTTGGATTGGCTGATGTGCCAAAGGACTTATAGGACAATGATGAGGTCCTAGATCCATCATACAAGAATGATAATGTTGCCAATCAACCACTGCCATGGGTTGATTGGTATGTGGAAGAATGTAGTAATACTAAGGAAAGGGTGGGACCCATTCTAAAGAGGAATTTTAGTTGGTTGGCCACCTTGGGAATCTCACCCAAAGGGGAAAATCAACCTACAAATACAGGGTCTACATCAGCAATAAACCAACCAACACCCACAAAAGGAAAGAGGTCGACTCAAAGGGTTCCCATAGTTCCAAAGAAGATCTCATTTGTGGTTGGTGGCTCATCTCTCTCTAGGTCTGCTGCCCCAAAATTACAGCATCTATAGTTCCAGTTACAAAAGTAGTTGAAGTGAGTGAATCTCCTAGTGTCATTTAGGATCCATCACATCTTCCCCTTCCTCCATTATCACTTCTAGTATCAATTCCTTTCAATACCACCATCATTTCTTCCTTTCCATCCCCTTTCATGGCCCAGGTATTTTCGTCACTTCCAGTTCTATCAGCTAGGAAAATATTGGGTCACCCATTTCCTCTTCACTTCCTTTGACACTCCCATTTTCTTCAATTACAACCCCCAACATTACTTTGTCAATTCCTATGGCTGTCCTTACATCCACACCTTCCATCATTGCTACCTCTACTCAGATATCAACTGGTATTTCTAGTGATCTTGCTCTAACTGATGCTTCAGGTATCGGATCTGCTACTCCATCTTCATCGGCTCTAGCCATACCAGAGTGGCTATTTAGACAGACTCCTAAGAAAAAGAAAAATGTTCCTCTGGGAGATGTTATAGATCTCAGTATATTGGAGTCCATGCCCAAAATATAGGCCAAGAGATCGAGGACCGTATCAAGTCTGATGGTTAATCCATCTAGAGCGCGTGTGATAGAAGTGGCTAACCCCGTTGAGGAGAAAACCAAAGAAATAATCACATCAATGGATTACCAGATATCAAAGTTCTCATTGGGGAAGGGTACTTATGAAGGAGCCAAGAAAAATGTACACACTGCTCTCGGGGCCCTTTTGGAGAAGTATGACAAAGACAAGACCACCAAGGATGAGATCAAGGCCAAAGTTAAACAACACATTGCATTGTTGCATAGGATAACCCAACCCACTCCATCCACTGACATCTCAACTACTACGGCTATGAAAATTTCATCTACAATCGATGATATTTATTATCATGAGCTCAAGAAGCTAGGCTAGAAAGGGAGAATAGTGAATGGATGGATGGAAAGAATCTTGTAGGAAGCCAATCCTTTGATTAAGGAAGCCATTGAGATTTATAATGATTTACAGGTTGTAAAAACCACCATTGCTAAGATGGATGAATATTTCTCTAAGGATAATAATAATTTAAATTTAACTTTGGCAACATGGAGTGACATTAGAGAGGAAGATTCTGACTTACTTCTTCAGGAAGAGGTAATTGATGATGCCTCTAAATTGTTCGAATATCAAAAGGCTATGGAATTCTGGTGTCAGGTACTACAAGATCTGATTAAGAAATTGGAGGAGAAGTGAGTGGAGATTACAGATGCCCTCAATGATATCTCAGAGGAGTTTGACAATGCCAACTGCAAGTTCTTCAATGAAAATATTGATGCTCTTCCTGAGGACCAGATTAAGGAAAATTTCAAAGATTTGGTGAAGTGAGATGATGATGTCATGAAGACTTTCAATAGTGAATCCATTGACCGACTGGTCTTATGTCATAATTTTTAAGTGAGACTAAATAAATTCACAAATAAACTTTGAAGATTGCCAGCTAGGATCATGAAAGAGATCGAGATGGCGGACGTAGTGAATCATTATGCTTGTGGACCTGGAGATGAAGAAACTTACGGTGTTATCAAGAGATTCTTCAAGTATATATATTGAATGGCTATATGGGAATAAGGACAACAAAATCCTGCAGAGAAAGGAGATGTAGGTGGATCAGGCCAAAGCTGAGTGGCCTTGAAAGGATAGGTTCAAGCTCTGGAATCAGTCAAATTTAGGGTTGACTTGGTCAAATTTTTGCAACAAATTTTCTATTTTTATGGGAGCCTATTCCCTTTTATTAATGACATTACTATTTTTAGTTAAATGTTAGTTAAAGGCCTAGCTGTAATGGCTCAGCCTAGGAACTTATAAATAGTGGAATGCTTCCATTATTTTAGAATATACTTTTGAGAAATATTTTGGGTGAAGTTGCTTTTCAAGTTTGGAAGAGTTTTCAGAGTTTTTTTGAAACCTTTTAATTATATTCAGAGTTATTCCTTGCACTTGAAGATCTATTTTATTGTGTTGAATGGTTAGTCATTGTATGCTTTGTGAATGTGATTCCTTGGCATTATTGATTAATTTACCTTTATTTTAGATTATCTATTTCATATTGTGAAAATAATAGTGTGATTACCTTTCGTCAGTTGTGAGAAACTATTTTCCTTTTGTTGGCTAAGAGTTGCATTATTATTATCACTTAAGTGGATGTTTGACATGTGTTTGTGATTATCCTCTTGATAAATTATCTGTGTATCGAATCAAAGTTGATCTTTCTATTGTGTATGTTTCAAGTTTAACAAAGGAACATGTGCTTCTAGTCTGTGGTATTTTGTACCCTTTCCAAGTTGTAATAGGTGAAGGTGGTGAATGATGTGAGCATCCTATCCACATTAACCCTTCCTGAAGTTGATCATCCCTTTTCTTGGTGCATCACCACTTCTAGCATAGATTTCACTTCCTTGCATTCTCTTTCCCTAATCCCATGAAATGTTAGTATAGGTCTAGTTAGCCATTTTTCTTACTTTAGAAGGAGTGTTGTATTTATTTTAGGAACAGGAAGCCGGCCTTCTTCGGAGGTTCACCTCAAACCCAAGTACCACATCTTGAGAGGTGATCCCATGTGTCCCAATCACACCGAATGTCATGATTAATTCTTAGGCCATTCGGAGGGTGCAGTGATTTGGTGACAACATGTATAATTCATGTTACGCCGGTGTTTTATTTCCTTGCAAAGCTTCCATAGTTACTCATAAAAATCCCCAAACCTTTGAAACGAATTCCTTCATTCAATAGATCACAATGTTTCTGTGATATTTTATGAGTCTGGGAACTTGTTGTACAATCAACTCAACTGATGTTTTCTTCATGCAAACTTGCAACAACACATAGCTAAACTTCCTCCTTGCATGCCAGAGCTACTATGAGTTTCTAGCCATGAAATGAATCGATACCAAAAACTACCCCTTTTTTTTCAATCCATCCATGCACTTCCCAAGGAAGGTGGGTAATAAAAGACATTAAATGTAGAGTTAATGGAGCTTGCCACCAATTTTTACAAACCAACTATTCTTAGCTCTTCTTTAAATTTAGCAAAGTCACACTTCATGCCATGCAAGGCTATTTAGATAAACTAAAATACTTCACCTCAAAATCAGTTGGCAGAGATAATAAATAAACAATTAAGGAACTGTGAGTACAACTATTAGGTGGTGGGGTGCCACCTCATCAACTATTTAAATTTGAGCAACATTAGATTGTATATCATTTTTAAATGACCAACCAATATCTTATACAAATAGAAATTCGATGTCCTTTCTTCGCATAACTTAAGGCTTCATAATAATTTAATATGTTTATACATCCATTCGAAATAGCCAGAGTTATATCAACTCTAAATTCACAAACAATAAGTTCTCATGTTAGGTTAAGAACCATACCATAAGATTAGATTGTCCCTTCCCTGGTTACACAAGTTAATACATCTCCAGTAGTAGTTGTTTAACTACTTTAAACTTGTAAATTCCCGTATATATATATATATATATATATATATATATAACCACTATAACGATGGAGTTGATTGATTTAGTTGCTTGAGTATGCTTTGAGGGGATTGAAGCCTTTAATTTTAAATAATTAATTCCTTGACTAACGACTGTAGTCCTTCATCCAAGAAAATATGACCATGCTAGTATTAGCCACCATGTGGGGTAGACTATCGAGGGTCGGATCAAGGTCAATTATTAGTCAAAATAAGGTCTTATTCAAATTCCAATTTTGGTCGTTAAGCGAACTATCAAAATTTTCAAAGCCTTAACATAACTTAGTTTAAAGAAAACTATAATGTTAACAATTTAATAGAGATAAGAAAAACATCGCAAATAACTTTCGAGGCTTAAATTACACCAAGTATTTTATGACATACCACATTACAAATGATGTAATGTCACCTTAGCAAAAATAGTTCATCAATAAGATAGACCTCAGATTAGCAGGGTTCACATCTAAGGAGATCATCTTTAGCTTATTCATGATATTGTGATTACATGTTCACATCAAGTTTCCATTTAATTTTTGATACGCAAAGGTGCCAACAACAAAGGATAAAACCATTTGTCCTATCATTCCTTTAAAAATAGTAATGAAATCACGGGGCATTACACCAACTATTTGATTTCTGCCATGCAACCTACTTTGAAATTTGAAATTGTGCAACAAAAAAAAAGGACCATAAAAACTATATACAAACATGGAAAATCATACATGTTCCAAAAGGAAACATGTAAAGTGTGCACAAGTAGTATTTTTATAATAAACAAACTTAATCTACTCCTACTCTAACTTAAATAAAAGTAAGCTAAACAAAACCTGATACATGCTAGGAGAAATAACTTCCCTTTCTTACAAAGTGTGGACATGTGATTAGTTTTAAAAATAAATCATATGTAAAAAGTGATAACATGGCTCAGACTTTGTTTTTCTTCAAATTATCAGCTGATAAAATGATGAGTAGCTCTTTTGATTACTCTACATTCGGCTGGAGGTTTTGGTGCTAACATTTGGTTCTTTGATGATCTCTCTCATATTCTGAATTGAGCATGAATGGTGGAAAAATTGTTGTTATCTCCGATATATCCTCGGGATCCTCACATTCCTCCTCATCTTCCACCTTAGGGACATCCTCCAAGTCTGGTTCTTTGAATGCAAGAAAATATTGATCAACATGTTCATCTTCAAGAGAGAGTAGGAAGATCTCAATGATCTCTTCTGTGTTCAAAGTCTTAACGTTTGATTTTTCTTCCTCTTTATGGGAAGAAATGGATTCTTAAGGAAGATAATGTTTGTAGGAGAAGATGATAGAAAAAAAGAGGTGAGGAGCAAGAGAATAATGTGGAGAATATGGAGGAATGTATATATGGGAGGGGGATTTGGGAGGAAAGAGTGCAGAAAGATGAAGATGGGGGAAGATAACTTAGTAATAATGGTGGAGAAGGTGAGGGGGAGGGAGGGAGGATGGTAGGTGTTATAGGCTTGACATCCTCCTTATGTGGATGGGAAAGACCATAACTCCAATGGGGAAGTGCAAGAGTCCTAGGGATAGATCGTAGATGATGTGGGGAAGGGGGAGAAGGAAAATTTGATGCAGGAGGGGATGTGGGAAAAAGGGTAAATAAATGGAGGTAAGAAGGAATGGAATAATATTGAGGAAATGAAGTCATGATTGTATAACTTCATGAAAGAAATGAAAATGAAATAGTTATGCAGATGAGAAAAATGGGTTATTTGATCAATGGAGTCATTAGATGTGTTAAGAACTACTTCCAAAGGCTTAATACCATCAAGAACACACCAACCTTGTTGGTATGAAGTTGTTAAGCGCTTCAATCTTGTCAGACAAACAGGCATACTAGAACTATTAGAACCAAATAAGGTACTAAGGTGGCTAGAATGTTTGCAATGGAACACCTAAAAATAAGACCAAAATCTAAACAGATATATCCCACTGGGCATGCCAAATTGTTAACACACAAAATTTTAACCCTATATTTGATCATGAAATATCAAGAAGTTTTGGCTAACATGGGACTATCTCTAAGTGTAGGACTTGTAAATCAAGACAAACCTCTAGATAAGGTCAAATTCCTCTATTCTATAGGTTAGGAGAATATATGGAACACAATCTAATCTAATTTTAACACTTCTCCAAAGCTAACCTAATCTAACAAATCTAAGGGACTAGGGAGAGATAGAGATGCGAAAGAAAAACCTAAGCTAAAAGGGGCAATGATAGCATCATAAAGAAGGGGTGGTCACTCTTCATGAGGGAAATAAAATGGGGAAAATGTAGGAGGAGAGGGAAGACAAATTTATCACATGTATACACCTAATTTTTCACTTTACATATTCCATACATGTTACTAACGATTTCCCTTGTTCAGATAAGGGTCACTGATGCATCTATTTCTTGAGTGGGTGACATAAGGGGCCTATCAGAATGGAGAATGATTATTCATGTAATCGTTATGGTTTAGAGATAGTACATAAAGAGAGTATCACTATGTGGTCCCATCCGTAGTTTTCCTTGCATTGTTTATCTATGTCCCTTTATGTCTCATACACATTACACACTTGACACCTTTCTTGCATCTCACCACTGGGAACTTTATTCATCCATTTCCATGATCCATAACACTTATTTTTAATTTACATGAAACATTACCTCATGTTAGCATCTTTGGTCGATGCTATCACCTGTGGGTGATGGTTTTGGTGTTAGGTTTTTCCCTATCGAATGCCATCACCCATGGCTGATGGTGTCATATATATACTTGCCCCACTCTGACATTCATGAAGTAAGAAAGCCCAAATATTAGGAACTACCACCTACTCTTCTATTATGTGCCAACTTTGCGTCTACTCATTTATCTCTTGGATTATATTGCACTTTTCTTGGATTATATTGGACACTCTTCTTCTTGGTTAGATTGTTTGCACTATTGGGTCATCTATAGTGACTCTAGGATAGGAGCTGTGTTCCCCTTATCCACATAATAGTGATTCTCTCTCGGTGTGATTTTTATCTAGAGGGATAGATGCAATGTGACCAACCTACAGTACAAGTGAGTTCTCTAACTATCTTTGTCATTTTACATAGATTAATTTTTTTCCCTTCCCCATTGCTCTATGTTAGTTTAGTGTTACATGTACATTGATGCTAGTTAGCATACTATTCTTGTTTGATAATATCCTTAGCTTCTCTTTATTTACATTTCAGTCATATTGTGCATGTTTTCCTTATCTATTATTAATTACCTCTTCCCATCCATTTACCAATGTATTAGTAAGGTACTTTCCTCTATCTTGACTGTGGGTATTGGAAACCTTAGGTTGACCTAGTGTAGGGATCACTTCCCTCTAGATATGCGATCCTAGCACTTTTTGTTGCCCCTTAAAATCTATCCATTTTATGTTACTTCATGTGTGTTTCTTACTCATTGCCTCAATACCCTTGTAGAATGGAAGAATTAGGATTGAAATTTATTGAGATACATTTTTGGCCCACCATACAACTATAGTAAACCTGACATGAATCTTACAGACCTTAAGATCGATCACATCTCTTTAAAATCACCCATATTCAATCCTTACCTCATATAAGCATCCAAAAATCCACAAAAACTCAAAAATATACCCACACAAACACCATCACCTAGGGGAAATTCTATTTGTTCTAGTATACTCATTTCCAAATGCCATCGAACCCTGTGTAGACCTTCTTACACAATAGATCACTTCTATTTTTCCAAATCTGTTTTTAGACACCATTGGCCCCTACGTAAACATTTTTTGTATGGACAATTGTTTCTATAACCTCCATTTCAATACTTTCTCTTACCTAGATCCATAATGGAGTATCTAGGCCTAAGATCTTTTGATTCTGTTGTGCAAAAATTTCCTAAAACCTGTCATCCTGAAACTAAGTTCCCATTTTATATGCACTATTATGTCATAGGAGCACCTAAAAATAATCCTTCTACTCACCGTAATGGCCTACCTAAGGATAAAGAAGAAGAAAACTAGAATGATGATATATTTTATCATCCTGCTAAGATTCATTAGTTTTATCTCGTTTCCCCAATATCAAAATGAATTAGAAAAAATGCTTGGAAATATTTTTCTTGAATTCATTTCCAAACAAATTGAAATAGGGAAAAAAGGGGAAAGCTCAAAAAGTAGGTTCATCTTAGAAATCTTCTAATTATGACCCTACTAATATCATTCTCCAACTTATTGATAGGATGAGCCAACAATAATATGCTATTATGGCTCAATTCCTTCAAATATAAGCCAACATTGCTCAATTAGTTAGTCACCATACAACATGCTCTTGGGTCACCACACCCCATAATTTTCTAAATGGGACTAATGAGGTTCCCATCACCCAACCCCTATCAAAAACAAATTCTTAAGAGTATTCCAATAAGAGCCTCTAGCACCTTATATTTCTAGCATGGATATTGGTGGCATTGCTCCTTCTATCTCTTACGATAGGTCTATTGATCCCACCCTACATACCAATGAATTTAGTAATATTTATAAGGAATGGATTAGAATTAATTCATACATTGCCACCAAAATCCTAGCTAAGACTCTCACTGGAGATGCTTTGGATTTGTATCACACTTTACCTCCTAATTCCATAGTTGAGCTAGAGTCATTAGTGACAGTGCTAGTAAACGAATTTCAATATCATGATCTACCTGAGAATAATATCAATTCTTTCATAAATTGCCAACAATATTAAAATTAATCATTTCATGCTTTCATCAAGCGTTAGAAGACCCTATCTACATGATAAAAACATAATACGCCTAATAATAACATCTTCCAACTTTTCTTCCGAGCTCTCGAACCTCACCTTCAATACAAGGTGAGGTAATGTTCTCCCATTTCCCTGGAAGAATCATTTGAACAAGCCAAAAGGAAAGGCTATCTCATGAGGGAGTTAGAGAGAGATCCTCCTAAGACAAACTAATAAGC
Organism: Taxus wallichiana var. yunnanensis; assembly: GCA_018340775.1. Classification (NCBI taxonomy): domain Eukaryota; kingdom Viridiplantae; phylum Streptophyta; class Pinopsida; order Cupressales; family Taxaceae; genus Taxus; species Taxus wallichiana. The sequence continues at coordinate 96,433,437 of CM031233.1, read as the reverse complement.
AAGTCCAAATCCTCCAGCATTCTAAGAAAAATAATGTGACAGAAAACATAATCTTTGATTCTCTTCCTTTTTCGCTTATTCAAATAGGATTATTTTTGATATTGTTCAACAACTTAATAAAAAAAAATCATCCTAACTATCATCAACCATTGAGTAGGGAATATTTGAAATTTTTCTTACCTAATTTGGTTACCGCAATCTTGAGTCTTTCTCAACTTATTCCTCATTTGCATGATGAAAGTAAATTTTATTGGTGGCATGCTAATTTGTGGCACTCTTGTGAAAATTATTGCGAGCTACGAATGACTTCCATCACCTTCTTTTTAGGTTCCCAATTTTACTATGATGCCATCACTTGATATTTATTAACTGAAGCGGTCAAAGCCCACGATGTAGCTCAACAAAAGGATCTTCGTGAAGGTATCAACTAAGCCAATGAGAATTTAAAAACCTTATCTAATCATATTCCTAATCACAATATTGCTGAAATTTCTAGGAAGCAAGAAAATTCTATAGCTAACATAGTCAACACAGATGATCCTTCTAAAAATAGAGTTATAAATAATGATGTAACGTGTTTCATAACATATGGAGAACCTAAATACCCTATAGAATTCTAACCTCCGACTCACAGGGTTATATATACATATCTACCTCAAACCCAATATTTTCAAGGTAAAAATCTACCCCCTCTGTAGACACCATTGTCCCTTTTGGAAATTATTCTATAGGGTCGATAGTGTCCAGATATATTTATCTAGACATATACACCATCATCCCCTATGAAAATAAGACTTGCAGAGGCTGATGGCGTAAGAACTGAGCAAAAAAAAAATCATATGTTTCCTTGATCACTCTTACTTTTGGTTCTATGTTTAAGGATTCCCAACACTCTCAGCCTACTACACATTCTAGTCATGATGAGTGGAACCCTATCAAACACTAGTCCAACTTCTTGGCCAAGTCCCCTTATTAGACTCATGCACACGTTACCTCACCACCGTGAGTATCTCATGAAAATTTCGTTCAATATGAACATTCTCTTTCCTCCCTCTTTAAGGAAGATTCCTGCATTACATGGCTCGGAGGAAAGCATCTCGCAAAAATGTGAGGATATCTCCATTCATACCAATCTCACTAAGGATGATCACTCTTGCATTCATTTTACTATAGCTTCTATGGTCCCAGATGAGCACTTACTTTTCACGGATGATATGCCTCTCTTTATTTCAGTCCATATTGGTCACACTATGATCATGCATGATCTCATTGATAAAGGATTTAACACATGTGTGACCTCATTAGACTTTATTAAGGATATTTATTATTCTATAGGTAACTTAAAATATACACGAACCACTTGTCAAGGATACGAGCACTGATAAATGCCTCATATGGGGTGTATTTGGTTACATATCACCATCTCTCCTAGGACTATCAGATTCAAAAAAATTTCTTTAACTTTCCTATATCTTATAATATTCTACTAGGGTGGTCTTAGACTCCTTGCATGTGTGTCGTTGTTTCTTCTATGTGTCGTGTATAAAGTTCACTTACTAAGGAACTATTTATAAGATTCAAGGGGACACTAATCATTTGAGGAATGATACACTTCAAAAAAAGGACATACAAGATCCCAACACTGGATGAATTATCTCATATTCCCTTCCAAGAATAACAACATTTTAACTATCCTATAGACTCTCTTCACGAAAATGTTGATCATCTAGAATTGGTCGGGCGCACACCTCCTAATCTATTGGAATCAAATGACGATGATCCTAATTAGGTCATGCTTAGAATCAATACTTATGATCTTCTTGAGCTTATTGTATCCCAATTGTATCCTTCCTTATGACCTCACTATAAGGAACCTTTAGTTCCATTAGTCATCTCACGCACACCACAGCCCCCACTTGAGCATGTGCTCCGCCTAGAGACCATAGTCAACTCTTATGTAGTGGATGCCTCTACATCATATTATGATGACAATTGTGCTTTAGACAATCCCCATCTAGATGGATATGCCTAGATTTGTGACAGGTAAGTCTTGCATTACCAATAAACCCTTTGCACCAAGTTCTCCCATTATGTGAATGTCATCCTCATATAATAGGAATACTTAATTATAGTTGATACTTCTCCCCAACCAGTGCCTAAGCCTTCAATTTCTCCATCAGCTATACCTCCACCTACTACCATCGACCTAGCTAACCCATTTTCCCTTAGAGAAGCGGATGATTAGGTCATTGGTTTTGACTACAAAGTTGATGATCTCATGGGTGATAATCCTATCTATTATTCCTCGATGATTAAGCAACGTGTGCCTCCATCGGCATCATCTTCACCTATTACATTAATTCCTTCCTTAGATACTCTCACTAGCCCTCTACAACCTATGAAAATACTCTCCCTACATATTTCCCTATGGATCCTCGGTCCCCTATGATGATCCATACTGTACATCACACAAGGCCCTATGGCATGATGTTTATGATCTGTATATCCTATTGATTCCACATGAAGAATCTCAAAGCCAAGGTCAAATGTGACCAAACCAAAAAGGATACATATCCTTTAGCTTTATCTCCCTTCTTTTACTCTCATCATGGGTATTACAAACACACTGACATTGATGGTCGGTTTTACATAGTAAACATCCCATTCCCAAAACTTCTTACCGCAATCAAAGTGTGGGATCGATTTACCTCATAACCAACCACCTTCCCCTAGACCAACTAGACCATAACCTACTTATGGACCACCAACTCACCCTGATCTTTGTCCTACTATGGATGTTATTTGGCGTGACATTATCACCTGGCAGGAGGATTGGATCAATGACAGTTTATTCACCATAATATCAAAATTTCATCAGCAAGTCATTATTATCATGTCATCAAGAACCTCATGACTCATGCTGGAAGTTGCATCCTATAGAAATTTGATGACATCATCACTAATACATGGCAATATTCTTCCCCTAATGGCTAGTTATCCATAGTACCTTGATTATATCTTATTTTTTCTCCTTTGACCTGAACCCTTTCCTTTTTCTGGGCTCTCGACCCCCACTTGGGTTTTTACACACTACCTTTTTCCTTCGCTTGGGATCTCGATCCCCCTTAAGTTTTTCACACACTTATATCACATTACATCCCTACTTAAGTTGTTTTCTCCACTTGCATTTATCACCATGTAAACCCTAGTTTCTCCTACCTTTGGAGCACCTTGGACCCGATTCCACCTATTAAGTATTTTTTAGATCCTTGCTTAGGATTATGACCTTACTTAGATTTATATACCCAATCGTTTCCTAAAATTATACCATTGGATGTCTTAGCCTTGTGCAACCTCATGGATTCTTCACATCACATGGGTTATGTTAGCCCATATATCCCCTTCTCATCGATTTACCTATCTAATAAAATTATAATTATTCCTAAGTATCATGGGTATCATTACATACATACATGTAGAAATCAAGAAAATGATAAAAAAGAAACATACATATAACCAAACATAAAAACATCCAACTATCTCAAAATCATATATATATATATATATATATATATATATATATATATATATATATGTATGTATGTATGTATGTATGTATGTATGTATATATTAGAATATCAGTTTTATACATCAAAAAATCATATAAAATGGATCTTTCCCATCTAAAAATGGATCAAATACCCTCACCCCATGTGGGGGTCTCTGGAGCTTTTAGGATGATGGGGCCATGTTAGTATATCTAGATGTGTGAGCTAGGCACTCCACCCTAGATCAGGATCTCAAGGCCTCTCCTTGCACTCTCACTAATTATGTTTCCAACAAAGTAATCCTCTTCGTGGCTCTCTAGGAATTTGATAGGCATGTTTACTACTCCTAAACCAGGGCCACCTACACCTAAAATAGAATTCATAGAATCATATCTATATTTTCGGTAGCTACTAACGCATGTGCATCCCTATATCATCGCAGTCTCTTGGATGCCTCTTCAACCATATGAAACAATCCCAAAAAATCTCCTACTAATGGTGTTGTTGGATCCATCATCACCGTAGTATCCTGACATCTAGCACCGGATTTAGGATCTCATAGTGGAAAATTTTAATCGGGAGTGTCACTCCTCCACCATCTACTCTAAAAACCAAAAATGACACGTGTTACTCACAACATCATATAGCACATGAAATATATATAGATAATGAAAACATATAAGTAACATCATGACACACATACCTGGTTTCCTAGGCCTCTCCATGATGGTATCCTCATCTCTACAATTTCCTAACACCCCCTCATCATCACCATGATGAATTTTTTCTCCTATATATTATGGCTATCTATCTTGAGGCATCAATATCATGTCCCATACATGTTGTGCTTTGGGCCTCTACCTCATATGCACGGCGTTTGAACCTAATCAATGTCAAGTAGCCTCCTCCTGGTAATCACATATTATGTTGCTTGATCCATAGTGACGAATTCCATACTACTCATCATCTAGTGCTAGAACTAGATCCAATCTCACCCCCACATGTGAAACTATATCGGCGGATCCTCCATTGGATCCCCCCTCTGAACCACTAATGCCTATGATTTATGGTGTGCCTTGAGCATCCCCACCATGTTGATGCCACCTCTAACCATTTTTACCTACTTCCCATATCCTATAGGGTTATAGTCTTGGTACCCCCACATCTACTCCTACAACCTCTCTAGCATGACAATGTTGGTAGCGTGGCAATGGTGGTATCAACATGGCTATTTATCACCCAAACTACCTTAGGACCTTGTTCACCGAATAGGTCCCCACCTAATAGATATAATTCCTTGTCAACTTGGTGATAACATCTAAGTACTCTACTATAGGCCATCTAGGACACTTATCCACATTCCCTATGTAGGGTTATCATGTAACATCATCCGGACCCACTTGTGCTAGTGGTTGGAATGCTCTGAGAAATCTCACTGTCAGCTCCTATGCCTACTAAAGTACTCTCAGGGAATCTATCACTATTCTTTTTGTGTCCCTATCATTATGTGCATAAATAACCTATCATATATCAATACCATCAAAAAAATAATGGGTCCCATGACCCTTTGACCTCTATGTCAAATAATCTAAAGATCATACACCAAATGCATCCATATGGTGGTGCCCATATTGAACAACACCCCATGATTGGAAACATCTCTACATATTGTGATCAAGAATAATGGGATGGATCCATATGCCTTGTAGCACACTATTCATGCCATAACATTCCCACACTACCTTATCGATATTTGGAATCCCTACACCTACATATAAAGCTAAGTCTAGACCGTCATAGGAGGATATCACAAGAATCTCAAATCTCAATATATTATTTATCGAATATCTCATGCATACATTAGGCTATTATATAGCCATCATAATAGAAAACCAATACCCTATAAAATAGAACTCATACAAACAAATAACCCATTAATAGTGACACGAGGTATAACCATAGAATATATATTTTTATTATAACAATATATTCTACTAACAAATATTTACTAACAAACTAGTAAATATTAATTTACCAAATGGTAAATCACCCACTATATTCATGTGAACATTAATATTAATTTCCTAACATTCCCCCCTTAATGTTTACATGGTAACAATAGAACTTTCACACTTCCTCTATAGCTTGCCACCTCTGCGTGCTCATGATCTTGGCACACACTCAAACTAAAGGTAGAAGAAGGAACACATCAACTTCTTATCGACCAAGCACTTTTGAGAAAACATCTGACTGACGAGGATGGGAACACGCTCAGGAATCATCTTCTTATCAACCAGTCACTCTAAGGAACACATCTGGAACACTTTTGAACAACCTTCAATGGTTTTCAGGAGGCTAACCACAAACCTAGGTATGAACAGGAACACATCTGACTGTTCTACCTCATCAAGCCTCATGATGTTACGTTTCACTGTGTTATTTATTCTGCACTATGTTTTTGCATTTGGGGAAATAGGAATAACCACATACTCAACTGAAAAACTGAAAATGGAACATTGGATCATGTTGATCATGTTCCCCCCTCAATGTGAACATTTCACTTATTCAACACAAAACAGGAACTCTGAAAAAGAATCACACTAGACATCAAATACTGAAAGCACACTCACACCACAAAATGTGCCACCATAGCTTCATGCGGCCCCATCATTGGTGACTGATGAGAGGTCATTGTCTGACCTCCAGCCTCCGATGCCTCCATCCTCCAATATCATGTTGCTAACTCAGCAAGATGTGAACATGAAGTGCATTTGTTTCCACATTGATCTTATTCTTTTCTTCCCTCCCGCAATGTGAAACACGTTATTTTTTTGAACGTCGGGTAACACCGAAAATGCATCCGTGAGGCAAAAAAAAATTATTTTTATTTTTCAAATTTTTACAATCATACGACTCTAACTCTTGACTTTGACAATGACTATTTTGAATCAGACAAAAAGACTCGACTAAATTAAAAATTAATAAAATGAGATTACTTTTTAAATGAAAATGAGTATTAAAAAATCCTAAAATCACCTATATGGAATTATTTGACTTGTCAAACTTTTGAATAACATAATGACCCTCTAGATAGACATAGGATATTAAATTCATGACTAATACAAAATTAAAATGACATTTATCTAGCCTAAAACATCATTAATGATGTACTATAATTATTGACTAGACTCTTGTTAATACAATAACCAATGTACAAAAGAATAAACACAATAACAATTTTTAAAGAACTGACTATATAATGACCTAACTTAAGACAACTTAATATTTACCTAAATTTTAAACTAAGCCGAGAATGCAGGAAACATTGTTATGTGTGCAGCAATCTCGAGTCAATTCATTCCGTGTGATCCAAAAATGAAGGACTAGGCATAGATAATACAACTGCTTGTAGGAGAATGGATGAGCCGTATATGGAGCTGGTTGGAGGAAATGCATGAGAGATACGTGGGCCTCAATGCATGAGCCTAATCCATGTGGTGAGATTGCAATGCCAATGCAAATAGAATACAAAGTTAACACAGGCCGTATATCTCACACAGGCCGTAAAGACTTCAGAAGTTCAGACGCCAAAATTTGATTATTTCACCTTTTTCCAGTGGTGTAATTCTATTTCTACCTTATCTGAGTTTGCAATGAGCTCGAGCCAAATGTTGTTCCATGAAACTAAAGCACCATTTAATACGTGCTGGAAATCTTTGCATAGTAAAAATAATCTCCAACGCTAATCCAAATGTGAAAAATAGTGCAGAGCAATAATAAAATGCAGCGAATATACCGTTGACTGGTAGATTCTATGGAGTTCGAGCAGAGCCAAGTTCAAAAATGTAGAGAGAGGGATTGAGGATGAAAAGCCATTGGAGTTTGGCAAAAAAATGAACGTAGACAAACCCACACGATCATGAGATCATTTGAACCAGAAATTTGCAAAACTTCAAAATAGACACTAAAAATACGGCTTATCTGGAATACAAACATTGAACCTAAACTCTCATCCTCAGGGGCGACAGAATCAATGGCTGCCCCTAACAATATTTTAAGCTTCCATTACTCACAGGAACAAAACATAGATCGCTCTGATACCAAATATAAAGCTAAGTCCAGACCGTCACAGGAGGATATCACAGTAATCTCAAATCTCAATATATTATTTGTCAGAATATCTCATGCAATACATTAGGCTATTATATAGCCATCATAATAGAAAACCAATACCCTATAAAATAGGAACCCATACAAACAAATAACCCGTTAATAGTGATACGGGTATAACCACATAATATATTGTTATTATAACAATATATTCTACTAACAAATATTTACTAACAAACTAGTAAATACTAATTTACCAAATGGTAAATCACCCACTATATTCATGTGAACATTAATATTAATTTCCTAACACTTTGCACTCTGATGATTCGGATGCAAAACATGCTCTCATATACATCTCACTTCTAATGGTCCATACACCAAGGCTCTCCTCTCTGCAAAGATCGAACTAAGATAAAAATACATATAGGTTCCTCCAATAGGTAACCCAAAAATCTCATGAACATCCTCCAAATTCAATGTCATATTTATAGTTTCTTGTCCTTTCAACCACTATAAGGTGTTGGATCTAGTCTCCCATATAGCTAAGAAAATTTATAATATGTCTAAATCCAATAGTATCCTAGACATCCATGAAGATGCCCCTAAATATCCAACCATGTAATTGGGTCACCTCTTCATGATTAAATCCAATAATCATATCATTGATCCATGATACATCCACACTCCACCATAGGAAAATCCTATGTTTTACCTATACACACAAAGGTCAACAAATAAGCATTAGAAATCTACAAACTCAATCTTTAATGAAAAATAAAACATTATAGTTTACACCTACAACCTTCCTACACCATCGAACCTCTGGAGAATTCCATCATCCCATGGAAAAAATCTACTTGCTCCATATATCCTATCATAGAAACAATCATCCCTTGGCTGCATTTTTCCTCCATCTCAATTCCATCAACCCTCATGTTGCAAAGGGGTTGATGGCATCTGGTAAAAAAGCAGCCACAAATTTCAAAGTTTAACTCTTAAAAATAAACAAAATGAAAATCAAAACTCTCCCAAACTCAATTATTATTTTTCTTAACCTACCAAATGACACAATTTTGGACAAGAATGATGCCTAACAACTATGAAAAATTAAAAAGATCAAATTGCACCTAATCTACCCAACAAAATTAAATGTCATTGACTTACCTATGGTTAGACCTCATCATGTGCATCGCCTCATCATCCTTTATCGCCACCTAGTACTCATGATATATCATCAAAATACACTCAAATTTTGAATTCAAAAGTGTAGTTCTCTCAATTCCATAATTATTATAAAAAAAATCAAAATCAATATATAAAACACAAATTTTCTATTTAAATTTGGTCACGATAAACCTAAATATTCCAATGACTGTCATTTTTTCTCCTAAACTCCAGAAAACACATCGTTTATTACATCTTGATCATTTTCTCATGCCTCTTATTTTGACCTATTACATGCATGCATTAAACAATATTCAAGTTTCACCTATTTTTGACACCAAACCACTATGACATAACATCTTGTAGACAAAAAATCATGCACTTTGGGTAATTATCTAGTCTTGATTACATACTACTATTTGTATGATTCCTATGTTAGAAAATTACTAATCAACCCATGTCTTTGGCCACCTTGATTTTATTTTTGTTTCTTCTTTTGGTCTTGCACATCCTCTTTCTCATTTTGACCTCTGACCCTTCAGTATCTCTAAGTCTGGATATCGGAGCTAGCCAAGACAAAATCCCCTGACCTCATTATGCTTTGGCTACCTCTTTTGGGTAACTTCTAACATTTTGAGCACTTTATCTTTTTGGTAGTTAGCCTTTTCAGGGTTAATTATAAAATTCAAGAAAGGGAATCATATAAATATAAAGCTATGTGATCACAATAATGGACGAAGCACTGAGCATTATCTATCACCACTTAAGGTTGTATCAAAAGGATATAAAAGAGCATCAAAGAATCCATTCTAGCATCCATCACAAGGGACAAGCATTGGTTTTTGTATCACACTTCATATTCTATTCCACACACACATCTACTACATTTGATTACATCTAGTTACTTACGCATTTTCAAGTGTGACACGCACAAGAGCCAACTAGGGAACGATTCCACACACACACACATAGAGAACTACATTGGGTCTGAGATGTAGTGCAACAGTAAATCATAAGTTCACCATTGTGATAGCTAATGAAATTCTGACTCCTCATCCTGCATCTTTCTTTTTCAGAATTTGATGTCTAGTTGAGGGTTTTGTAGGTGGATACTTCATTACAGGTTTCCAGAGATCTTAGTGCAAATCTATAGTGAACACAGGTGAACAACAAAAAACAAAGTACAACCCTCAAAAGTTGGAATTTTGAGAATTTTTGCAGACTCAGGCCCCTATTTCAAGTTTGTAGCACCCATGGGCACCCATGCCCCTTTTTGGGTGCCCTTGTCCAACCTGTTCCTCTAGTTATGTATTTTTCTAGGATTTTATGTGACGCTCTTGCCTCTCTGTTCACCTAGTCATCACTTTGGTACATTTCATAATTAATTACGAATCAACTAAGGATTATTACCCTCTCTTTTCACTTAGGGTTTTCACTTTATTGCTTAGTTTTCTTGGGTGTAATTTTTGTACTTCATTTTTATTCATTTATTGCTGTAATCACATATAAATTATGATGTATTATAGCACTTTAGGTTCATATTTTTGGTGAACCCGACCTTTGACCCCACCTTCCATTTAGAGCTCTTATCCTCTTATTAGTATGGCTCAATCTTATGGATAATTTATTGAAGACCATCTTAAATCCCTTAATGATCATATCGTTGAGCATCCCTAAGATCTAGACTTTCTCTTACATGTTTCTTGTGAGGAAGCCACTAATCTGGTGGAGTTTTTTGCTTCTGCTCCCATCTCCACTTCTATTTCTACTCAACCACTTTCTTCTACTCTTCTTCCCATTTCTACCATCCTTATTTTTGCCCCTACTCCCACCAATAACTTTACGCCCTTCTTGTTTCTCACACATGAAAATTTTCTTCCACTGGCACTCAAGATTTAGCCTCCCTTTATTAATACCTCCAAGCACAAATTCATCAATTACAATAGGATAATTCTTGTGCATCTCCATATTTTGATTCCACTTTATTACTACACACTCCATTCACACCCACCATCTCCACTTACTTGCTTCCTCCTAATTTCTTCACCCACAAGCTTCCCATTTTTAATGGGCATGGTGACCCATAAGAGCATCTCTGAGCATTCCATGTGGCTTGTCTATATTTTTTGGATGATCATATCCTCTTGGCTAAAATATTCCCCTATAGTCTCCATAATTATGTGATGCATTGGTTCTATGACCTACATATTCACTTGATAACATCTTTCATGCATCCGAACGATGCTTTTAATACTCTTTTTTCTATCAATATCGGTTGTAATATCTCCTATGCCCGAATTACAAAACTTAAACAGGGATCTAATGAACACTTAATAGATTACATCTTGTGATACAAAAAAAACTTAGCTAAGATGTCAAATGTTATTGTGAACTCGATCTTCGGACATTCATTCAGAGTCTATTACCACCTCTCTAGGAGAGTGTTCTCTTTGAGACATCTCCCTCATTCGATCAATTATTTCATACTCTTAATCTTCATGAAACTAAGCTCTTATCTATAGGAAAATGAAATATCAGGAGCATGCTAGCTCCTCTACATGATTACAATGTAATTCATATTTTAAATCGACTCTGAAACCTACTTTGACATTAATGTCACTGTCAACATTGTCTCCAACACTAAATAAATTCAATGGCAGCTACCTAATCGTACATTTACAAAGTTGACTATTGCTCCACAACTTATATTACAACAACTTCTATAGAGCCATATTATTACACTTCCTCCTCCAATCTCCTTAGATCCTTCTTTTCCAAAAGGTCAAAATTACAATGAGAAATTTCAATTCGAATATCATCAATATGTTGGACATTCTATAAATAGTTGTTTTAGACTTCAAAATATTATTCAAGATCTTATTGATGAAAATAAAATCAAGCTTCCAAAACCTATGGACTCTATTAATGACAATCATAAGCTCAAAATATTCAATAATCCTCTTCCAAAACATGACAAGAAAGTCATTTATTCCTTTGCTAATCATACATATCACTCAATGCCTCCTCCTGCATCAGGGGCTCTTGATTTCCAAGTTTCTCATCTTGGTACTTCTCCACCTATTGTTTCTTTATTTGATCATGATTGTCATGTTGCATTCTCTTCTTCTCATTTACACATTCATGCTTCTATTGGATCTATTTCCATCAATAACACTAAATTTGATCCATCATGTCCCATCAACGCATGCTCGATCCCATTTATTGTCGTTGTTGGCTATCCACTTTCACAAATTTCATATCCAATGGATAAATCATACGGGGTTGTCAAACTTCATCTTACTATTGGTCCTCTTAACATGGTTGTGTCATTCATTGAAGAACAAGCATTTGACAGGTGTGATATGCTCTTAGGCCTAAATTGGATCTACGGGTCTCAGTCTATCATATCCATGAACCACTTACGTCTAAAGTTCATTCACAACAATCAAGTCATCTTTATCGATGGTGTACCTTCCTCCAATCCATGGTTGAAGCCTCCTCTTGAGGTTTTCATTACATCATTTAGTCTATCTGCTTCCCGTAGCCCATTAAACCTAAAGCACACCCTTCTCCTAACTCACCTATTCAAACATGACCTTTGTAGTATCATCAATCTACTAGTCGAGCACATCATTATAGGTCCGTTACTAGGACAATGCCTACATCTAGGTGTACTTCACCACCACATTATGCTTCACATAAGTCTTCATCACCTACAAAAATTTAAACCAAGGTACCCAAAGATATAATCACTAGTCGCATGTATATAGAATTCACTCACCTATGCAACGTCTATCTCATACACCACCACTCTTAGAGCATGTTCACATTCCTTCATCACCACAAGCATCGAGTAGAGGACCTTCATCCTTTACTTTTATCAGATAGCTCATTAATCAACACACACTTGGGGGGATTACGCTTATTTATTCCCCCCAGACATTGACATGTGTCTTATATTCACATCATTTCACACATAAATTTTAGCATATATATCTTAACACACACTCAAATTTCCATTTCCCGATGACGCACTCTAGTTATTTGGTTCACACTTGAATTTTAAGGGCATCCTATACACATGAATCTCACACATTGCAAAATAGACACCACATATTACACACCTTCACACATCTGGAACTTTTGTACATATACACTATCATTTTCTTTCATCTACATCACCCTCACTATGTGCTTTATATACCCATACATCCTACACATTCTAAACACAATAGTATTATACATTTTACATCACACATGCTTTACAATTCCACACTTATATACTTGAAACATATTGTATTGCACACTACACATTCCACATTACACACTTTACATGTCACACACCTATGACATTATTTCTCATCACCACATCTACTCCACATATTACACATTTTATTCATCCACTTTACGCACCGCACTCATTATCCTATTATGCAATCTAGTGCCAAAATCATTATCCATACTCATTACCTAATCACATGCACACATTAAATCATTATATCTTTTATCATGCAACATTCCTAGCCAGTACCGTATTCACTCATATTATGATCATCACTCCTTTTAGTTCGCTATTCACTCATTTTTTGATATTCACTTTATGTTACATCATCACACATTATTATCCATCACCTTACATCTCATGTTATACGTGTTATTCTAAATCATCACACTTTCTTGTAGCTTATTCAACTAATTTTTGATATACGCTTTAGGCTAAATCATCACATCCTAAAGCCCCATTCTATAACTTCAAGCTCAATCATCCTTATTTAGCATGCAATATCATTAGCACATCATCATTCTACACTCACCAAGTTATGCTTAATTCATAAACTCATTCCACATACGACACATATTTCAGACCATTTCTCGATGATGCACTCTCATTTACAGTTCATTCTTGACTAATGAGGGGGCATAAATAAATGAATGCCATTACATATAACTCCATTCACTCAAGGGGAATGAGGTTCCTATCATTCACTCTACATTCCATTCCATCTCATCCACAACATGTTGGATATATTGGTTGCACTTAGTCTTGCTTACATTTACTTGTTACATGCGCACTTTATTACACATGCTAGATAGATATCTTGTATGTGATTATCTTTATCATAAACACATGCACATTGACTTTCCTTCTAGTTGTGATTGCATATTTTACAGATCAGTTCCATGAAACATGGATGTTTGACATAATACCTAATAACCATTCCACAATGGCTCCTAGGGGCATCCACTTTCGTATACTACATGTTATATTATTTCATTTTGTACTTAGCACTTTACATTATCAGATTATACACTCTTTGACATAATTTACATCTTTCAAATGTGTTAACAGGTGCTTCATGTGCAACATTAGTTTTGGATGACTATTTATTTCTATGGTTATCTGATACATTGTTTTCCTTTTTTTGTAATTGATTGCCATATTTACCCTATGTCTTGTTTGTTATTTCATTGCTTGAAGCCACTACGTCCTTTCTTATCTTGCAAAATTGTGAGTGATGTCCCATGTTTGAAACCCAATTTTCACGATATACATTGTATTCTTGCATGTTTTACAAATTATCTGACTGCACCTTAACTTATACATTGTCTCGTGTAGCTTACACTTCATCTTATACACGCATCTTTGTCTTTCCTTGTACTAACACGTTTTTCCTATCCATTTTGTTTGCATATGCCTTGGTTTCTACCAAGCACATTCTCTTCCCCCTATGAGGAACAATTTCATCACAGCGGTCGGTCCTCTTTTGAGCTACATACTCCTTCAGCTGACATCGTATGCACCTCAAATGAAGGGTGAATCATTTGGGTGAATCATTCATCCCATACAACATTGTAAAAATCACAACATGATACCGATATAGCAAAGTTGTAAATTTTGGACATGGCTCAATCAAACTTGGGTCCTTATCACAATGATGTCCTTTCTAGATTCCTATAACTAGGGGTAATTACACAATTTTTGGCATGTCACGAAGGCTTTTGACAGGGTAGAGAGTCCTTTAGCATTGGGAATTTACATATTACACACCATATATAGTGGTGTTCTATTTTGGGAGCAGTTAAAGGTTAGAGGATGACACTAGACTTTCCTCTCTACACTTATTTTATCATGGTGTAGGATCACCCAAAAACCAACATTTCAAAGCACTCTACAACTTTGGGAAGTGGTTAAAGGTTGGAGAATAAGACTATAATTTCCTCCATATACTTATTTTTTTGTGGTGTGAGATCACCCAAAAACTCACACTTCATTGACATTATTCAGGATCCTTTCTACACTCTTTCCTCATCACAGATGTAGTCTTAAATTTTTCCACTCAAATATTACACATGTTGCACATCATTCCGAGAGATGTGAACACTCACCTAAAGCATGCAAATCTACCAAGTCCATCCTTTTTGCTTGTTTTCAAGATGTTAGCATGCATATTCATCGTAACCGATAACCGAGCATACATGCAAGTGTAAATCATCTTATAAATCATATCATGAGATTGTATTAGAAACACATGCAATAAGGAAACATAACATATTAGATAAAAATTAATACCATTTTCACCATGTATTCACAATATTTAAATACATCAATTACTAGAATTTATCCTCAATAATCCATTATAACAAATTATTACATATCATAAGTTGAATGCATCACCATAGCTAGGCTCTGGAACATGTGTAAGTATCAAACCCTAATCCATAACAATACTCTTAGCAATCATATGTAGTACATTGTCATGGTGTCTAAAAAAATTACATAAATTAGATATATATAGAGGAGTAGGGAATTTCCCTTCACCACCCATGCACTCTCAAAATAAACTACGTGCTAAAAATAGATATATGCATGCTTTTACAAAACATATAATAATAGACTATCCTATAAATATGACTTACTTTAATCCTATTAATAGTTTGATCCATGCATGACCCTTCATCTTCATTCTGAATGTGATTTATCCTAAAATAGCCCTTGTTTGGCTGCCAAATTGTCATGTTTTTATCCTTTGCTTGAGTTGCATTCTAACCTTCTTTTCTATTTTTCACCTGTAATCGCAAAATCGACTAAGTCCCAATATCTGTCTTTCTAGACACGAGTCTTCCACGTGCCACTTTATTGATCCTTACGCATGTAAATGTGCCCCACTTATGCATCTTATTTCCCCACGTGCTCTTCATACTTAGCCATTTTTCTAGTCTAACATTACCCCACACTAATCACATTTTCATCCTCAAAATAGGGTTTCTTGACTTATCTCTCCAGGATACAAAGAATAAAAAATGAAAATAACAAAGAATGAATATTCAAGAATATGAAAATAGGGTAGAAGACTCTTCAGGGAACTCTAGTCTCCTTCTCCTCAATCAGCTACAAAAACTCTAGGAACTCATTATTGAGGGAACTCTCTAACCCATCCCATTCTACTAAGCACTTGGTGGTTGTTTCTAGAATTTTACCTATTTGTTCCACCATCTCCTCGGGAGTCTTGTTCTTGCCTTATGTTTCAATTCCCTTATCACTCCTGTGAGACCTGATATTAGTCCTTCCAAGTGATCTATCTTTTGCACGATGAGGGAACCTAGCTCATTCAACCTATCTTCAAATGTTTCCTACTTTATCTTCAAGGCATCCATCTTTTGTGTAATTTCTTCTAGGATTACCACTCGTCAGAGATTCCCTTATTTCATTGCAACCTGCATGCTTACTAAATCTACCACCTCCTGAGTAGTATAGGCTTTAAGGATCATATCAAGGTATTGACTATGCTCAAAATCCCATCCCGCCTTCCTCAAAGTATCCTTTATAGTTTGCAACAAGGCCTTAAGCTTAACAATATTCCACGCTACAATCTTCTTATTTCTCTCCCTCTTTGCCACAGTGTCTTCTTGAGTTACCCCTTTTATGGTTGGCCTCTCTTGTAGTATCATGTGAACCAAATATTATAAAAAATATAAGGCTAATGGGTACATTTTTGTGTTTGTTCATCAAATTCTATATGCGCCTCCAGAATCTCATCTCCAATATCGGTAGTAATATCTAGAATAGCCTTTTTACACGTTTCAACTTTGTCACACGCGTCATTAAATTGTTGGATTTCTTGTTCCTTATTATTCTTGTCCTCCAACAATGTTCTGATTGTGGCCCCCTTATCTAAATTTCTTCAAGCCACTTCTAGTTCCAACTTTTGTTAAGGCATTGTTGGCATGTTCATTACTGAACTCAGTTGGTTTTAATGTCACATGGGTTACTTGAGGCACCTTCTTCATTATATGCCTTATGTATGCTTATTAGCTGACATCAAACTCATGTTCATCCATGTGTATCTGCATAGTCCATCTCAACATATTTCTTGTATGTATATTTGCGCCCTTGGGGTCCATCATCTCCTACCCATATTACTTTTAGGAAGCAAATGTACTGGAATAGTGCATGTATAATCTTTGTAGGTTCATCGACATACCTTAGGTCGTATGTGTGCAAGAATTTGTCTCCCCTTTGGCTACTAGTCCTCCTTCTTGTGGGTATATGAGTTTCTGTGCTTGAGAACATACCTTCTCTTTTCTCGCCTAAAGCACCTCCATGTTTTCTTGAAGCCTCACCTCACTCTCTTTTCCTTTTCTTTATCACATTTTCTTCACTCTCAAACTTCTCACGAATTATCTCCACTTGAGTCGTGATTGAATTCATGCATGTTTGATGGATTCTCATCTGCACTCGCACTCATTTTTACTTCAATCACTCTTCAATGCTCAAAAACTCTAACATGTAAGGTATGAATGAATTTGCATGCACTCCTTTTATATATTTTTAAAAATTTCTCACATTAATTTATCCTCACCTACCACTTTGTACTCATATTTAATTATGTTTTTTCACTTTTCCTACATTTTCACACTTTATTTCATGTTTTATTGTTGTAACCTTCTGGCGTGCCCCACTACTTCATAGGCCACATAACTCCTTACGCGTGCCTCTATACACCATAGTACATAATCTTATGTGCCTTATACCAAATAGTTCACCATTCCACTACCTACCTCACATTACATTGTGTGATCCTTTTCTCATGCTTGGTCTTCATCTTGAGAAATTTATTTAAGAGCACCTTCATCCCTAACACATGTAGTACCTTTTTCTACGAAACTAACTAGTATTGATCTAGAGCTCAATGAAAATTTCATATGTTCCCTAAACTTCCCAGGATGGGCATAGTAGATAAAATTACTTTGAGAGCTTTCCGTTGACTATTTGAACGTCAAAAACATAATCCGTATGTGTAAATGGTGGCCGGTCAAATTTCAAGTCAACCCTCATCAACACATGGACCAATGACAAGGTGACATGTGGTAGTTGGTGACAAGGCAAAAGAAGGTTGTTGATTTGGTTTGTGACCTCCAGTATTCGACATACATAAGAGCAGGAAAGAACAAGAGGCTCAACTTTTGTAATGGAAGGGAGCCTAACCGCCATGAGTACTGTGTTATTATCGCCAACGCAAGTGGATCCTCAAGCCACCATGTGGCTTTCAACCATGAGTCGAATTCACTTGATATGCCTATCGAGGAGTGATAAGTGGACTATGCATTTCGAGTTGTATTGCAGGATTAATTTGAGCTCGACGAGATATATTTATAGCTCGGTGGGGTGGTCAAATCCCCACCGAGGCCTTATATTTCTCAATGGTTGAGTGATCACAAAATTGCCACAATTATCGATATATTACCTTATGATTCGGGTTTTATCACTACATATTATGGGCTTATCTATTATTTTACCAAATCCTATTTATACCAACAATTTGAAAGATCAATGGTAAACTTGGCTTATAGCTCGATGAAGCACATGGCCTATGTATTGGTCTTATTAAACTTAGCTCGACGCACGTTCATATTCTAACTCAACGAAGTAGTAAATGACTCAGCCATAGATTTTCAAATTCAACCAAATCGATACATAGCCATCCCGATATGGGTGTTTCAACCGGAGACCACTAAGTTTAATTTAATTTAATTTAAAAATTAATGCCTGGAAGTAATCAAAATTTTTAAAGGGACTACAAGAGGAGCAAAGAGAACAAGACAATGCATGAAGGAAAAAAATTCTCAAAACAAAATACAAGAAGAAATAGGAAAGGCACAAGATGCAATAAGTCTATGTTCCATGCTTAAGAGGTACTATGCCTGGTAGATCATGAATCTTTATGTAAAGTTGTGTGCCCGTTTATGCCAATGGTGATGTGTAGAAGGTTGAAAGAATGTACCAATATTATGGGACCCAAGACTAACATGATGATGTTTGAGGAGGCCATATCTATGTTGCGTCATCTCCCGATAAATAAATCTACATAGCATTGGTCTTCATAATGAATAAGGGCACGTAATGAGCCTTGAGTTTCTTGAAAGAGACAATAGTACCTGTCACGGATCTCATAGTACATAGGAAAATGAAATATAAAGTGTTTCTCTGATTCAGGTTCATTGTTGCAAAGTGTGCAAGTGCGTTGGTCTCTAGGAATGTAGTGTTTTGTCTCCATGTGAAGATGATGAGAGAAAACTCTTAGTTGACCCAAGGGGAATCACAAACCAAGTGGGAACCTGATGTATTTAGGGGGAATTACACGTTCATATTCAATTTGGAGATAATGCTCCAAATAGTGGTGCATTTTTATTAGCAATGGTTCAATCCACGTTGATTTTATGTAAGCTTTGTAGATATCCTCTCTAATTCCTCTATGAATTTCCCTTCTAGGCATGTGGGGAGAATTAATAGAGAATGTGAGAGGAGGAAGACAATTAATATCCAATCCGATGCTTTGGAGGAAAGTTGTACAATGTGCATACCAAGTGGTTTGGATCCCCAATTCACATAGCCTCATGGATGATTGGAGAGCCTTGAAGGGGTATCTATTATGTCCAATTGGTGTATCTTCCATACATCTTAGTCTATGGAGTAGCATCACAAGATGGAATATAGTTGAGATACGAGAGAGGGTGCGTGCCAAACTCAACCAAGATGATTGCATGTGGAACTGAGCATTTTTCCCGGAGAGTCCTGGATAGCATGGAGATGAGTACTCTATCAACATAGCCAATGTTTTTGTGGAAAAATAAAACAATCCAAAACATGGTCAAATCCATGTGAATATAGTTCGAGCCACGCACTTTGTGAAGCTTATTTCCATCTATCCCATCAAGATATGGGATAATACCCACGGCTAAACCCAAACCGTCGGTGCCAATATACAAGGGGAGGATTCGAACCCCCGACCTCTTTGCCTAAGGTTGGTCTTACTAGCCAAAATTTCATCCAAGCTATCCACATAGAAGAATGGAGTGATAAGGGTGTTAACCAAATAATTTGGGCCCTTTTTCATTATAAAAGGAACCCGACCCCTTCATTCTAAATAGACGAGATAAGATTTATTAGAAGTATATTGGTGGATATAAGAGAATTGAAAAAAGCTAGCAAAGGAGCTCAGAGAGTTAGAATAAAGATCTTGAGGGAGATTTTAAAAGGCCTCCATAAACAATTTTACCAAGCCTTGTCTTTTGTAAAGGCATAGTGGAAAATTGTAAGCCTTATAATTAAAAGGAATTTTGTAAGTAAGTCCTATTAATTAAATAGGTAATAATTGTGGGAGCTAATTCCTATTTTAAAAGGTAAATTATAAAATTGGGAGAATATAAAAATACCCAATTGGCCCATACTGCCACACTTGCGAAGCCTGGAGTGTCTACAAGAATGTTGCAGGAAGTATTGATAACATCAGGAAGGTCAATCGAGTTCCAAAGGATATTGTGCACCAAGAAGGTGGAGGAAATTTTTGAATGGTCCTCATATTTATTCGAAGGACTCGAGTACTACTAGGCAAGTTAATTTCCATTAGGTTTTATTGATAGAAATAACATTGTACTTAATTTTTTTGACTAGTGGAATAGTTCAATAAAAACCCAGAGACATAGGCTATTTCTGAACTCCGGAATTAATATGTATGTAGTGTCATTTATATTCTTGAATTATTTTGGATTTTTTAACTTATAATGGAATTAATTTTAACGGTAATTTTAATAATCCTATAGGGGTCCGACGGTAAAAAAATTAAAATTTTGACCTAGATTTTCGAATCAAGTATAGATCTTAACACCCATAATTTTCTCTTTCATGTAATTACAACTGGTTCACCCCACACTAAAAGTATGTACAATACTCTGCACATGAACTCAATATATAGTGGTCAGCTTCCTGCATGCAAGTGCACTTATTACAAAAAAACATGGAAATACACTCACAAGCATAACAACAACATGGAAAGAAACACGTGAAAGGGAAAACTAATCTAAATGGAAATATTACCTTATTACAAACAAAAATAAGATTATTTATAGTAGGGATTTAGCCTAATCCCATTAAAGTAACTAAGAAACATGGTGCCTTCTAATGCCAAAGAAATGACATGCACGTAATTCAAGTATCTTGGTTACTAAAAATGGTCCCAACTAACGCACTTTTGATTTCTCTGGATGGCATGAAAACTTGGAGTCATAGAGAAGGACCATCTTTCTAACCTCAAATTTATTATTCTTAATGTGTTTATCATGTCAATCCTTCTATCTTTCCTTCCCATTCTTCTGGATCTAACGTGCAATGCCACGTTACTCATCCAATTTCATTAGTTTTTCAATGCATTCTTGCATAGCTTTCTCATCATCTAGTCCACCTATGCATGCAATACGCATGGATGGTAACATGAACTCAACTGGTATTATTGCTTCCACACCAAGCACCAATTGAGATGGTGTTCCTTTGTTCAGTCTTTTATAAGTGGTCGTGTATGCCCAAAGTACAACAAATACTTTATCATCCCAATCTTTTCTTTCAACATCACATTTTTTGTCAAAGTATGTCCCAAAATATTTTTAAAAGCTTCTAAAGTGCCATTAGCTTGAGGGTGATAAGGATTTATTTTATGGTGTGCCACCATAAACTGCGCCAATAGGATTTTGATTGTCTCATTTAAGAAATGAGTTCCTCTATCGCTAGTCAAGCTTAATGGGTAGCCATACCTGCTAATAATATTTTCACATAAAATCTTGTTGTTGTTATTGTTATTGTACAATCCTTTGTAGGTTTTTCTTATGCCCACCTTGTCAGATAATTTTTGCAAGTAATAATGTAGCGCGTGCATTAGTCCTATGCACGGGTGGTGAAATAGAACCTACAAAGTTAATATCCCACTTTTAAAAAGGATTCACGCTTAGTATAGGCCATAATGGAATCTCATCTCTTTGTCTAGGCTTCCCAAGGCACTGAAAATGATCACATTAATTGACATATTCCTTAGTGTTTTTGTAAAAATTCTCCCACCAAAGTCCAGCCATTAGAATCTTTCACATTTTAGCATCACCCACATAATGTCCTCTTTCAATTCCACCATGAGCCTCTTCCCTAATGGTGTCACGTTTATGTTCCAACAAACAACAATTTAATACTTCATCATGGCCTAACTTATAAAAATATCCTCCAATCAAATGATAAGGTATTGCACGTATGGAGAGTTGTTTTTTCTTTGATTTATTTATTCCTTCGTGCACAAGCCGGTGAAGGCAAAAAAATTGGCTATATCCTCCAATTTTGCGGGTGTGGAGTTTAATCTAAAAAGTTATACATATGACATTGTGACCTCAATGTTATGTGCATCCTCACCAAAATTTATCCTTAATAAATGATTGGGCCCTGAATTTCTCTTACCATGCTTGACAACAACTAGGAAGTCAAATTATTGAAACAATACTATCCATTTGCATATGCATTCTTAATGTACAAGCTTGTTAACTAGGTACTTCAGTGCCATATGATCTGTATAGAAAATAAATAGGATTTCTAATAAGTACTATTTGAATTTGTGTAGTGTGTAGACCATATACAATGCCTCGTGCTCACTGGTTATGTAGTTTTGTTTTATGGGTGTCAACTTCTTACTTGCAAAGAAAATGTGATGATCCATAATGCCTTCCCCAAGTTATGCAAATATTACACTTATCGTCATGCCAAAGGCATCAACATGCACATGAAATGGTTTATCTGATGAAGGAAAGTGCAAAATAGGTGTAGTGATGAGCCTCTCCTTCAATGTTTCAAATGCATATTATTGCGCGTCACCCCAATAAAACTTTCCTTTAGCCTTTAATAACTCTTACAATGGCATGGAAATCTTTGCATAATCCTTAATTCCTATAATAGCCCATATGCCCCAAGAATCTATGTACTTCACTTTGGTTGGTAGGTTCTTCTAAGCCCAAGCTTACTGTAATCTTGGTCGTCTACCAAAAATCCTTCCTTGTAAATTATAAGCCCTAATAATGTTTCAAAGGGTGTAGCAAAAATACACTTTTTAATGTTGAGAGAAATGCTCAAATTCTTGCGCCTTTTAAACATAAGCCTCAAATTTTCACAATTATATTTGACTAAGCCATATACCATCCAATCATCCAAATATACCTACAATAATTTATGAATAAATCTTGAAAGACACCGCACAAAAATACACGATAATACTATTCGTGCATTCTTCAATCTAAAGGGCATGATTGTATATGAAAAACTTCCCCACTTAGTGAAATTTGTCTTCTCTTGGTCTTATCTCGCTATGTGCACTTGGCAATAACCGTAAAACCCATCTGTAAAGGAATATATCTCGCACCCAGAAAATCCTTCAAGGATTTATTATGTGAATGGGATGGGAAAAGGATCAATTACACATGTAGCATTAAGTTCTCTATAATCAAAACAAATCCTTATCCTCCCATATTAATACTTATGACCATGGGGCTAACCCACTCATATTCCTCGATAGGCTCAATAATTCCAAACTTGAGCATTTTATCTATTTCTTCCTTGACCTTCACACGTAGGTTAGGATTCATCCTATAAGGCCTCTTCCTAACCATACATGCACCTTCTTTAAACTTGATCTTCATCTCACCTAAGGAAGGGTGTAGTCATTTTAATTAATTATATCCCTATGGAAAAAAATCCTAGAAGTCATGTGAGATTTCAATAATCTTAGCTACTTCCTACTAAGACCAGTAATCACGAATAATTTATTACTTAGGTGTGTCTTTTGTACTAATGTTAACCTTATTAGTCTTCATTGGCTTATGATACATGGGTTATTTTTCATCCGCATTATCCATAACCTCACGTGTACCCTCAGTGTGTCTAACATCCAAATTTTCAACTTCTTCATCATCAATCAGATACACCATTTTACCTTTCTATTTTTCCTTTCAGGCGTGACCCAGCTTGTACTTCAATTGTTTCCTCCTCATCTAGGTGTGCCTCTAAATCAGATCACCTAGCATCTCTAAGCATGAACTCTTTCACCTTCTTGTTATCTCCCATAGTAATGCTTCAAGATCTATAATGCTTAATAAACTGGAGGCTTAGTAGAAAATTAATAAAAAGTGTGAATCATACATACAATCATCTCATGCCATCCTTTTTCAATTTTTCATCGGGATAATTTTAGCGGCGAATATTCGTAATATGGCGAAAATTTCA
The DNA here is from genome assembly GCA_018340775.1 of Taxus wallichiana var. yunnanensis. Classification (NCBI taxonomy): domain Eukaryota; kingdom Viridiplantae; phylum Streptophyta; class Pinopsida; order Cupressales; family Taxaceae; genus Taxus; species Taxus wallichiana. The sequence goes on along the minus strand of CM031233.1, from coordinate 96,409,029 downwards.
TTTTATGAAAATTTGAAAAGGTGAATTATTCGGAGTGGGTCGGTGTCCTGTTCGCCTAAAATATATAGTATATTTTTTTCGGGGTCTTCATCATTTGAAAACATCTCCTATAAAACCTAGCTGATTCACTAGGTAGTATACCTCAAGTAGCTTAACAAATTACCAATACTGTGAAATTTTAACTCGCATACCCTTAAGCAGATCGATTCATTAGCTTTGTGATTGCTTGACGCTGACAACAACATACCGACGCAAGGAAGTGTTGACGCGTGACTTGGGCAGTGTTGACGCGTGACAGAGGAAGTGTTGACGCGTGATAGAGGAAGTGTTGACGCGCGACTTGGGCAAGTGACGCCGCGACAGAGAAGTGCGTGTGACATCACATTAGTGGTGACACATGGGCAAAGTCTCGTGACATGGGCGAAGTGTGACGCGTTCTGGTGACGCGTGACATGGGTAGTGGTGACGAATGCATGGGATGTATTGCGCACGACATGGGTAGTGGTGACACGCGAATTCTAGAGGAGGTATTGACGCGTGAAAGGGTTGACAGATATTCGCAGGGACACGCCGACAGAAATGGGTTTTGACGCGAGAAAGTGCTAGTAATGAAAAGACCTCGTTTTTGATGAGAAAGCGAGGTCAGGTCTTCTCTCCACGCAAACAAGGTTATGTCTATAAGGTCTATCGACGCGCATCACTACATTTTCTCGACGCGCGACTCTCCCGCCGCACGTCCTGCATTCTATCGCGCCACTTGACAATCAAAGCGAAACTAGTTCTATTCGCCAAGTATTCTCCACCTCCGATTTCTAAGAGGTCTCTTCAAAATGAACCCCGTTTTCATCGACATACCATGTGTGCCTACATCCACGAAATGTGGATTAGAAATTATGCACCTAAAGTGAAGGTAGTAATGCCTCCTAACATTACACTCAAAGTCTCACAATTCTAGATGTTGAAAGGGATAGGGGAATTCCCATGAAATTCACATATTTGTGTAGGTACATTTTTTATGTAAACCTAGTAGAAAATGTGATTATCACTTCTCTCCATTCCAATAGGTTATATCTATGTGTTTTCCACTAGCACATTGGTATGCCACACAAAGTATAGACTAGCATGTTCCTTCTATCTCCTTCACTCATCCACTGGGTTTCCATGGCATACAAAAATGTATCAAGGTTCCCTTCACTAGTATATTGTGGTAACTAGTCTCTTCCCATGCGCCGAACTATGTGCATCCTGATCATCGAAGTAACTTTATTCTTCATATCATGCCTAATCATCTCATACGTACCATGCACCCAATTATAAATTATGGTTGTTCCATCCTAGCTAAAGAAATCCACAACGTCGGTTGTTCCAAATTTTTCATTTTCTTATGTTAGGACAACAATAACACTTGCATCAACACCATAAGAATAAAGGATGAAATCATTGGAATAATCCAGGTTGAGGAGTGTTGGCACGCAAGAAATTTATTGCTTGATCTTGTTAAATATTTCTCTTTGTTCTGTTGTCCATCTAAAGGCTATGTCCTTCTTGAGCATCACGGTGATGGGCCGAATCAGACCTGCAAAGTTAGGAATAAAGCGCCTAACGAAATTGATCTTATCAAGGAAGGATTGCAAGGCCTTTTTTTGCGCCGGCAGGGAAAGAGCTAGGATGGCTGAAATGTGCTCAGGATCAATTGCGATGCCATCCTTTGAAACCATATTGCCCAAAATATTTCCTGTGCCACTACAAAATTACACTTCTTGGGGTTAAGAGATACCCCATACTTTTTGCACCTCTCAAATACTTTCTCCAGTGCACCATATGATCCTCGCTATGTTTTGCAAAGATTTTTATGTCATCAAGGTAAACCAAAATGAACTCATTAATGTAACCTTTGAAGGTAATTTCCATGGAGCACTGAAATGTTACACCTGCGTTCCACAAACCAAAGGGCATATTTTGATATGCATATGTTCCGCACTTATTTGTAAACTCCATTTTGAATTGATTCTATTCCTCGACCACGATTTTATTGAAAACTTGAATATCCATCTAACATTGAGAATCTCTATGTGCCAGCCACAGTCTGCAGAATCTGCTCTATTGAAGGCAAAGGATAATGATCCTTTAGAGATGCCTTGTTCAAATCTCTGAAATCAACACATAGTCTAATTTCACCATTTTTCTTGCGTAATGGAACTAGATTCATGACCCAAGTAGATTACTTGATGGGAAAAATAATCTTTGCCTCAATGAGTTTGGATAATTCCTTTCTCATGAGGGGCTCTATCTTTGGATTGACTGGTCACTACTTCTATCTGATGGGCTTGATACCAAGATCAAGATCAATGGAGTGTTGAGCAACACTTGGATCAAAACATTTGAGGTCTTCATACTCCCATGAGAAGATATCATTGTATTTTTGACAAAGAGAGATGAAGACCTAATTTTCATCGTGCACATAATTCTTATTGAGCAACAAATCCTTTCCATACACAATAGTGACTGGGAGAAGTCTTCTTACATGATGCGCATATACTTTTCTTCACCCTTGAATTCTTCATCAAGGCTAAAATTTTCTCTAAGGTGACCAACCCTTTAGGAAAATTATTTGACTTCAGTTGAATCACTTGGTCACCATAGCTATCATGCAAGTCAACTTGCATGCTTGATGAGAACTCAACTTCATTCTGGATGAACTGGATGATCTGCATGTCACTGTCAAACACTTTCCAACTAGTATTGTTGTTTGGAATGGATGGTCTGATCACCATCTTAATGTGTTGAGTGTTTCCTTTGACAAAGGATTCAACAGAGAGAACTATGAACCAAGCATAGCCATTTGGTTAGCTTCCTTATTCATTTTGCGCAGTACCACCTATAAATTCAGAGCATCAAAGCTCTTAAGGAGGTTCCAAACTCTATGTTTGTAGGCTTTGAAAATATTATTCTTTTCCTGAAATTTGTTACTAACCTAGTGGATAACTAATTCGGTATCACCGAATATCTGCAGCACCTTAATCTCTTTCTTCTAAGCAATGAGAAGGCCATACACCAATGCTTCATATTCTACTACATTTTTAGAGCATGTGAATTACAACATGTGTGTGAAGAAGAACCTCTCATCTTTAGGAGAAACAAGAATAACTCCTGGGCCTGCGCCATTTATACTTCTCGAACCATCAAAATATAGCTTCGATAAACCAGGTTCAACTTAGTATTTTTTGAGCATGCGTGGTAGCACAACTTCTTCTTCGAGGATGCAATAAGTACTGAGCCTATTTTCATAAACTTCCAGTTCTTCAACATATGGGTCAAATTTATGGTGCCTCTCTGCCCACTCATCAAGTACTATATCAAGAAAAAGGGTGGAAGAGGTCTGCTCCTTAGAACTGAAGCTTGTTCTTCTTGGATTAGGTAGTTGGCTTGGAGAGGGGATGAGTCATATGATTCTACATGGTAAGAAAATATAGCCTCACTTGTATGGTAAACCGGGTACCATATCTTGTCTTGAGTAACATATGTGACCAATCAGAAGACAAGTAACCACCCACTTTTGCAAGTAAATTATCTTGATAGACATAAGGCAAACAAAGGAGGTAGGTCATTTATTGACACATCTTGAGTTATTGTTAGACTTATACATGCATGAAGGGTTAACTCAAGGTCCTTGATAATTCCTAGGGTAGTGACAGGTTGAACCATAGTTACGGAGCCCTTTAAAGGGGGGGCTATACCGAAGACCTAGTACATCAACTATCTTCTTAGGCATGATAGAAGTAATAGCACCCAAGTTAATCATACAATTATGGACAAGATGTTTTCCTATGATCAAGGACATATAGAAGGGTGGGGTTTTAACAATATTACTTACTTGTTTCTCTTCTTGATAGATGTTGTGATGCACGTGGTTTTGGATGGCTGGATCTCGTGCGTGGAAGTTGGGCCAAAGCCTCATGTAATTAGTCATGCTAAGATGGAATGGTCAGGGCATCCCACATTGTGACATTTATATTTGTCTTCTTCATCTGGTCCACAATGCTAAATGGAAGACGCACTGATTTGTGCATTTGGGGTACAACAACATCCTTTCTTGACTGTTCAAGCACGAAGCAAGGTCTTTAGCCAAAGTTGAGGCTTAAACTAACAAAGGAGGGGGACGTGTTAATTTTGGAGGAGCTTTGCATGGGACCTCAGGTATAGGCATTTGATAACTTTTATTACTTGGATTTCATAACTCTATCTATCTGCTTCTAAGGGTCAACTTGTGTTGCTGGGAATGTGACCTGTGCACCAGACTCTAGCATTGTTTTCTTGTATCTTGTGTTGTAAGCAACTTGGGCATGTAGTCTGTTTGTTTCATCTACATCTTGGTTGATTACACAGAGGTCCTCAGTGCTAAAGAACATTAGATTGGAATCAGGAGGAACTTCTGGCCCTTCTTGGTTCTCTATTTTAGTTGCACTTGTTGAAGGCTCACAATTAGAAGCATTTTGGATCATATAGGCTTTTGCGTGTGCATGTGCAACATTGGCACAATGATATTGAATATGAGACATGTTGCAAGGGAAGCACCATTCGAATCCTACACCAAGTTGTTTTGAACTAGAACAAGTTCCTGACTTGCACTGGGTGCTAGAAGAGAGGGTACGGGAGGAACAACTTGCAAGGGTAGATGTGTGTTAGCATGCCATCTATCATTCTATTGGTTGGGCACATATCTTTGGTTTCCATATTGATTCCACCAAGGTTGATTACTTTGGCTATGTACTTGATTATAACTACCTCTATAGGCTTGTGCCTGTTGTTTCTCCAATGATATGACCTTGTTTGAAAAATTTCTAATCAGGGTCTTCAATTCTTCATCTTTTTTTTCGCGCCGAAGAGTAGGATGTTGATGCAATAGGTTACACGCTTTTCTCAAGAATGGGAATAGGGGCCGTAGAAGGATGGGGTGCTTGTGAAATTTCTAGGAATAAGGGCATAGGTGGTCTAGGAGCTATCTTTCCCGCCTGAATAAGACTATTCTCCACCCTTACTGCAATATTATAAGTGACCGGTAGTGTTCTACCTCCCATGGATTAAATCATAATTGATATATCATTGTTCAACACCTTTAGATAATATAAAAAAGTATGTTGTGTTATAGGTCTTACCAAAAGAGGGATTCTATCCCAAGTCTTCTGAAATATGATGTTGAAATTAGTCATCTTCTCGTTGGGTTCCCTCCTTTTTATTGTTAGTTGCTCCACCAAAGATAAGTGATCGACTTATCTTTAAAATAATTGTAAAGAGTTATTCCCAGCTCATCCTAGGTGGTGATAGATCCAATTCTTAAGCCTTGGTACCATTAGAGCGCTTATCCTTTAAAAGAGGCTACAAGTAGCCTAAATGTGACATCATTGTGTGTGATCAAATAGAGTGAACATATGTTTGCTACATCCTAGATATTCTCTTGAGGGGTGACTTGATTCTCACTAGTAAAGTATGGAATACTTTTGAGCATGTCATTTGGCATATCATGTTGCATGGCTAGAACCAAGGGACTTCCTCCGATGAAGTTAGAAAAGTTCCTTAGTGGAGGAGGTGGTGATGCACCATTGCAGGGTGCGTAAATTGTCTGTTCTGAGGAGGAGTTGAATGGGCGTGGTGTGCTGGAGATGGAGATGCGCGTGCAGACTTTCTAGAATGAACTCTTCTCGGGATAGCTGAAGGTACTTGAAATAATCTTCAGCTATTGTACTTTTCCTTGTATGCACTCTTCTCATGAAAGGCACTCAAGGCTACTAAAATAGAGATCTGTAAATGTTGGGAGTCGCCAGATGTGTTGAAATGAGCCTCCAAAGGCTGAAATACTAAGTCTACACACTAGAACTTAACAATATGAAATTTAAGCTTTCATTTCATGTCCTACTGGGTGTGCCAAAACCGTTGGTCTTTCAAACTTACACCCATGTCTCGGATCTGGAAGGATCAAGTCATTTGAGACAACAATGGAACCATCTCCAAGTTATGGGACCTTGTGCGCTTGAGACGGATCTCCGAAGAAGGTTGATTCCTCTATCTATTTCTACTGCTATTACTACTCCTAGTGCTGAAAGGGAAAACTAAGCTAATAATGCCAAGGGACCAAGGATAGAAGGATAACATGAAAGGAAACTACACTAAAAGGTGATAGCACCAGAAAAGAGGGATGAACACTATCTCGTTCGAGAAAAATGAAGGGAAATGTGTGAAAGAAGGCTAGGCACATGTAGCACAACTAAAATGTATTTACCATATCAATTTCATGGAACACAACTAAATAAGGAGTTGTAAGGGACGTAGAATGGCACAATGAGCACACAATGTAAAAGAAAGGAAAGAAGAAATAATATAAACATGCTTAGGATAGATAATAGTCACAAAATGATGCTTCCATTACTTCTAGAAATACACAGAGCTATTACAATGGTGAAAGAGGTGATATCCACATGCACAAGCTAGATCTAGAGGTATGCCACTCAAAATACGAAAAATGAAGTCCTTGGAAAAGTGCATAGGGATCCAAAGTGTCTAACATTAACAATGAGCCCAACTCTTACATTTATAGATGAATTCATGGAAGAAGAGGAGGGAAAATCCAAATTTGAAATACAACCACCAACAAAAAGCATTCAATGCCTACAAATCCACCTGTAAATCTATCAAATGCACTTCCCCAAGTCTATTTGGCATGTTGAAGAAGGAAGGAGGGCGAATCAAATCAAATCGGGTGGTTGGAGAAATTAAATTTTCTCATTAATGTCCAGAATGTCATTTTCCCATTTCTCACCTACCAGATCTGCCAAGAATTTGAATTTGAATGTCTAGCACTATAGCCTATGTTAGCAGCTATTGATTGAGACTAGGCGCATGCCGATCGAGCTCTCAGAGAAAACGATACGATGTCCGAGGTTTGTCGAGTCGTCGTCATGCCACACGTAAGACATATGGTAGTCGCAGATAGGCTGAAATGACTACCAATTGTGCAAATGTTCTTGTTGTTTCTACCACGTGTCACTCATTGATTTGTTGTAAGGATTTGACACCCTATTGGTGCACTTTGATTGGTTTCATTTGGCACACTCAAGTGTCTCAGAGAATGACATGGCACAAAAAGGCGCAAAGGAGGGAAAAAAATATAATGCGTGCAAAAGAATGATGTAGAAGGAAGGCACACGCAACGTGCACAGGGAAATAACGAAAACTAGTGAGAAGAGAATGCATGGTCAAGGCGCAACTATTAAAAGGTAATGTGCTTGGGGCACGTGAGAGGGATAGGGACTTAGCTGATTGAAGCAAGTCAAAATTACACGCGTAAGAGGAAATAACTACTAGGAAGAAGGTGAATGCACAGAAGATGCGTGCAGGGAAGAGTGGAACAAAGAGGAAAAGGAAAATGGAAAGGGGAGAAGGGGAAGCACATAAGGGTGTGTGAGGAAAAGAAGGGAGGCACGTGAGGAATCTACAACCAAGGGAATGTGCCAAGTGAACTTGAGCATGCACAACCTTGCAATGAAGAGCTCAGAGCCAAAAATGTACACAAGCTACCCATATAACTATGAGAGTTATTTGGATAATAGTTATATTGCGAAAGGGTGAATCATTTCCTTGAGCATAGATATACACCATGGGAAAGAAAAGTGATTATCGAAAGATGATCTGGAACGATCATGAGGAACATTGTCAAATGGCAAAATTACTAAATTATGCTACCAATTGTTGAAAGTTGGTCAAACATTTTCTGAATGTTTTGATTTTGACAGTTTTATACTACTTTTTTTATTTTTGGAACAATTTTATATTGTTTTTGTATTTTTGAAACATATTTGAATGTTTTTGTAGTTTTGTGAAACATATTTGAATGTTTTTTATTGTTTGAAACATATTTGAATGTTTTTTTTTTTTGTAAAATATATTTGAATATTTTTATTGTTTGAAACATATTTGAATGTTTTTGTATTTTTGAAAACATATTTGAATGTTTTTGATTTTGGAAACATATTTGAATGTTTTTTGAGTTTTTGAACATTTTAAAATATTTTTATATTTTTGAATTGGTAAAAGGGGTTGCACAACTTGAACGCAAGTGCAAATAATTAGAAGCATTCCATTCCATTGGAAAAAATGTAGATGATGTAATGATAGGATGTCTCACTCCACTCGTGACTCCATGCAACTAGGAAGATGCGAGGGCTCATCACCGAGAGCCAAGAAGGACGTGAAAATGAGGTGAATAGTGATATGAACATGAAGATATTAGATGCTAAGACACAAGGTGTATCAATGATCCATGTGAGAAAAATGTAATGCATCTCTAGTCGGATTAGTTGACCAATTCCAAGATGATTCCACTTTATAGGTTTAGACTCGACTTAGATCCGTAGATGGCCTATTGATTGGCAAGATCCGATTGAAGGAATTGTTGTCTCTCTTAACACGAGTAGATAAATTACTTCTTAGGATGTTTTTGATTAATCAATTTTGATTCTAAAGGATTTATTTATTGATTGAATTTTTGAAGGACCCCCTACATGTTTCCCCATGTCATTAGTAAGAGACAAGGGCTCAACACCAAGACAAAATGTAAGTGTGTAAGGGCATCTTCCTTTGTTCCCAGTCTTATACAACTATTGAGAAGTATGGGCTCATCACCAAAGATTGTGAAGGAAGAAAGGTGTAATGATTGATTTATATTTATTTGTATTTTATAGTAATTTGGCCTTGTTTTTCGAGAATATGCTTGTTAGGAAGGAAAATTCTGCCCCCAAGTCTCAACCATATGCAAGTAGTAAGGTGTAAGGATTCAACACCGTAGACTAAGATAGATGATAAAAAGGTTTGGGTAAAGAAGTTTAGTGCTTTCTGCTAAAGAGAGCTTATTTGAAAGGAGGATTTTTCCATTAGTAAGTTTTGAGACAAAACCGTAGGTAAAAAGACCCAAAATGGTAGAAACCATAACAAAGATGAGACACACAATTCCCAATAGGAATAAGGTTAACTTGTGTCGTGATAGGTGAAGAATGTGAAGATATGATAATGATATGGTTAAAATATATGCAAACAGATGGAATTCTTAATGTTATTTGCACTTTCTATTTTGCTTTTTATTTTCAAACAATGCTTTGTTTTAATTTATTTTTAAGCTTTTGAATTTTTCTAAATTTTGACGGATGAGATATTGTGATGGAATCATCAAGAGAGAGGTCCATGTTTATTAAAGTTGAATGGTCCTGACTTATGAGACTTGGGCAAATGAAATCCAATTCAAAGGAGAGGATCAAAATATTTGCGATGAATGAGAGATGAAAGTAGTCCGAATTTACGAGACCTAGGTGGACAAGATCCAATTCAATGGAAAGAATTGAAATATTCGACGAGTCCTGAAGTACGATACTTGGGCAGACGAGATCCAAGTCAAAGGAAAGGATCTTAATATTCAAGGAGTCTTGATTTACGATACTTGGGTAGATGAGATCCAAGTCAATGGAGATAATCCTAAGCTTCAAGGAGTCCTAATTTACAAGACTTGGGCAGATAAGGTTTAAGTCAAATGATGTGTGATTGGATAGATCTTCGATGACATCGAAATAAACATATGATGTTAGGGGAATATTTTTGATGTAGGAAATATGTTGAGATTCATATTCACCCATGAGTGGAAGAATGCAAGGAAAGAAGGATTGATCTCTAGATGTATATCTAAGGTTCCTTGTATGCCATAGAGAGAAAATATTCAATGTTGCTCCTTTGAGGTTATGAATTAGTTGGCTCAATGAAAGATTGGCAATTAAATCTTGAAAAGGTTGTGTAAGGATATCCATGGGTATACGCAACTCATGAAGTGTATGCATGTAGAGATATTGGTATGCAAGGGTCATTGTTGATGATATGCCTACAAGATTTATTGTTGGAGGCATTACGAACACGTAAGGCTACGTTGTTGCAAGTGACCAAACTTGTTGTGGTTGTGTTTCTACAAGACTAGGGATGTCAGGTGTAGGAGCTAGAAGTGAAAGAATATAATCAAGCTCAATGGTGCTTGATGACGAGACACTATTCTATAGAGTCTACAATGATATCGGGAAAAATTTTAAGACCCCCAAAAATATCCGTAGAAATTCGTTGGCGAATTTGGGAAAAATTACTTTCACGCTAATGGTGAATCTAGAAAAGTTGACTTTCTCATTAATATGTTATCGGTTGGTAGAATTTTTCATGCTATTTTCCATATATTATGCTTTCACCGATAGTATTTGTCAACCAAAACCATAGTTCAAAAAATCATTATCAGCGGGCAAATTTTGACTCGGAAATCGGGAATTGACAATTTACCGACATTAATCGACAACTTTATCGCTACTTTTAAAAACATTTAAATTCATAAAATAAACTTACATTAAATGTAAAAACATTGTTAAATGATGTGAGAAGTGACTCTATAGAATGCCATAGGCCCATATGCATATTTTCGATTAAGTTTTAACTAAAAAAGAGTACAAACTTTGTAAAAACAATGCTCATAGAGTCATGTCACATGTGACTTTTGAAGTATCACTATCAAATATCAAAATATTCTATTTCATCAAGTACATCTAAAATAAGTCTATTGCACTTACGGCTGCCTCGTGGAAGTGGAAGGTAAATATTCCTCCTCTGCAACACCAACATTTTCATCTACAAATATATCATCTGGATCATCACAAACTTCTAATGTCCCTGATGGTATTGCTTCTTCAGTCTCCCTCTCCAAATTTGTTATCTCCTTTATAGTAAACATAGGCTTCACATCATCAACAATCCAATCATCATATGGATCAATGTCAGCCAAGTCAATTACATCATAACTTTGTGCCCCCTCTACTTTTCTCACACGAAGATGAAGATTGTATCGCATGAAGACAAGGTCATTGAGGCATTGTGTTGTCAACCTATTGCGTTTCTTTGTGTGAACAACTTCGAACATCCTCTAACTACGTTCACATCCATAAGCACTGCATGGCTGACACAAAATGTGGATGGATACCTTTTGAAGATTTGGTGTTTTTGAACAATAATCTTCTCACCACAAATATGCAAATAAAACATTTATAATTTTGTAAGTTAACTAGGCTTGAATAAATAAAAAAATTCTAGACTTCTAGTATCTAGTTCTACGTGTAATGAGACTAAATACAAATGGATCAAATTTTTTTTATCTGGTTGAGAAGTGTTTCTTCTTTTCACACATAGAGTCGAAGAAAAGAGCCTACCCTCTACAGTCTTGTAAATTTGCAACTCGTTTAAAATTACATCTCTAATATCTTTGTTAGATACCATCCTCTTTATGCATGTATTAAGGCTATCCATAACCTCCTCATTAGCATTAAATGAAGGGGAATAAAAACTTTGGTTTAGGTAGAATGCCACTGCATGTATATGTCGATGGAGTGTCTTGTTCCATCTCCAATCAATTATGCACCAAATTCATTCATATTTTCACTTATTGTGCCCATAATATTTAGCTATGACCTCTTTGTCCACATCCATAGCCTCATACAATTAACCCATTGGGATTTTCTCCCCATCCACCATCCGTAGAATTGTAACTAAAGGCTCTGACACCTGAAACAAAATAATATATATATTTAAAATCAAAATTAATAAAAAAACTATAACAAACAAATGATAAATAAACAAATATTCAAGTTTAGGTTACCTTCATGATTTTTTCCATTTTCTTTGCAAACATATAATCAAAAATGGTCTTCACGACCCTTTCCCTTTCGGTCTTCCTAGCATAGGGAGACTCCAATCGTCATGTGCTCATAAACATTTTCTTAAGGGATGTTCATGATATTGTAATCCTCTTCAATGTAATGAAGTTTATGGCAAATCGTGTGACCCTTGATCACACAAGCTCCTTTCCATTGGTGTGCTCTCTCATCAAGTTTAGTACCCAAGTGTGATTGTAGATGAATTTTGTAATATTTCTTATGTCTTCAACCACATTTTTCACCCATGAGAGTTTTCCTATGTCCTCCAATAAGAGATCTAAACAATGTCTGCACAAAGGGTCCAAAAAGTGTAGGATGCCTCTCCTCAAGAAGTATCCATGCTACTACATATGCCGCCACATTATCTGTCACAACTGAACGAAATTCTCCATTCCCACCTCCTTCACCACCTCATCTAACATATCACACAAAGTACTTGCAATTTTCACTTTGTGAGAGGCATCAACCAATTTCGGAAGACCAACTACTAACTTGATGCCACTAGGAAGTTAATCAATGCGTTTTTTCCATCTGCCGCCCATCGACAAAATGGTGCATCCTTTTTTTGACATACATTTTTTTGTTCTTCTACAAGATTTTTGGTATGTGCGATGAAATCCTCTAATAGTGGGCCACTTAAATCACGGGGAGAAGGAGCCTTGAACCTCTTCCCGGCAACAGTCAATACAGTGACCAAATTTTTCCGCAGATATTCTTGCTTCATTGTGCATTTCTTTATTCTAAGCGGTACCTTCGAGTCAAGGTTGTGAAATAAGACTACTTTGAGAAACAAAAAACATCATTGAACTACTATCAGTGGCTAAGCCCCATCCCAGTGTCTGATCTCATGGAGTTGGGGCAATAGAAGATGCCCCAATGTCAAAAAATTCCCTTGCTGCCCTCCTATTTTCTAGGGCTACAAGTACATTAGCTTTCCTTTTCTTTTCTTCTTTTTTCTCTGCATAAACTGTAAGGAAAGAAGACAACTCTCGTTGAGCCTCAAGTAGTGCTTGATTGCAAAATGTCTCTTCATTCCATGGTATTCGTGTAATATGGAACTTAAGGTGATAAACACCTCCACTCATCTTCATGCCACAATAATTGCATACAACACAATTGCCTTCTAGCTCATTCAAAATGCTTCTAAGAGGGGTCTTTTGAGTTAGACTTACTAAGAATAGTTGACCATGAACCAGATGTCGATGCCATTCTACGAAACAAAAAAAAATTGTCTTAGATTTACAAGCCTTAGAGAAATAAAATTGTATGACGAAATTTAGAATAATATTGCTATTGCATGAAGAAAAAATTACAACAAAGCTATATTGAAGACATATGATTCTCATTTTTTATATAGTATACTGTATTATATTATGATAACTTCATAGATAATATTTTTAAAATCGTTATACAGTATACTATTATAAATTTATAATAATGTACAATATATAGTTATACAAAATGTATAAAATTAAATTTATAGTGTATGCTCACAAGATTACGTTATAGATTGTATACAATTAAATAACATATAAAATATAGTATAATTGTTATTTTATTTTTATATAAATGTATACAGTATACTGTATAACTATTAACAAAAGAAATCGTAATATATTAAATATATACAAAAGTAACAAAACAAATTAATATATTAAATAAATACTATTTAGTATTAAGTTATTAACAGGTTACTGATAGTAATAGTATATTAAATATTTTATTGTAAAGTCGTGTATACTATAATACTTGGTAATTTTAATATAATATTGAAGATCTTTAAAAAAGGAAAAAAATATTGCAATATTGAATGTAGTCAATGCACTGTGTATTTACTCTACTGACCCCGAATCGCCACCTGATCGTTGGAAAATAGAACTAGAAACCACGTCAATGCACTGTGTATTTACCTTCCCTCTAAACCACGTCAAATGCCCACGAAACCACATCGAATTCCCTCAGTAACCACATTGAATCCCCACAAAAAGAGGAAATACGAGTCACAGGAGAACAAACGAGTCGATTTGGTCTTTTTTTGCATTTAAACCTAAGCCATGATTTCACCCAAATTTTCCATGATTTTAGCTTGTAATTTTCCACGATTTTGTAGGATTTTTATCGCCAAAAATATCGAGTTTATCGGAACCCCACAAATCATGATTTTTAGAAAGATTAATCTTCTTTCCTACCTAAAACGATTAATCATGATAATCGAGTGATTAATCATGATTTTTAAAACAGAGGCCAAAACTAAATGTAACTTTTTGAAAAATCATTTTTGACAATAGCAGATAAAATGACCGGTTCAATGAGAAACTTGTCCTCACAAAATATGGCGTAAACAAAAAAATATAAAAAAGTGATTTTTTGTGAAAAAAATACAAATTTTGCTACTTTTGTATGAAAAAAATTTGATTTTTTTTATGTTAGAGTTAAAATGATTGTCGCAATGAGAAATTTGTCCACCCAAAATATGGCGCAAGAAAAAAAAATCCCATTTTTTTGTCTATTACTACTAGACGTTAGCTATTTTGTATGCTACCAGCTGACCGACAACATAATTTATGCTATCGGCCGATAACATATTTTATGCTATCGGCCGACAACATATATTTATGTTGTCGGTCAGTAGCATAAAATATGCTACCCCGACAACATTAAGGAAAATATTGTGAATTTCTCTTTCGTGGGGATGGAAAATAACCCCTAAAATTAACTTGTACCTAGAATTGTTTGGCAAACCAAGTCTACTCCCTTCTTGAAACATTCACCAATTTCAAATTTTAAAATTTGGAATATTCGTGAATCAATGAAGATTCGTACTAAAAATTTCCCTGAGTGATATTAAGGGTTGAAAGAGAGGCTTGAATAAAATTCAAGCTTTCATGTGATGTTGGAAGGTGGTTGTCTAAAATAGGTTCAATGTCTATTTGGACTAACGGAAGGAAATATGTAGAAGAGAGAGATTGATTTTGATTGAGAGGTACTTGACCTTCGTCATCGTGATCTCATGGAATTTCAATATGTAGAGGATGTTGGACAATGTTCAACTCTTCATGAGAAATTTTGGTAGTTGACGTGTCGTCATTTAAGATGGCTTTGTCACTCTCTAAAAATATTTCTCCGTTATTAAGTCTTGAACGTAATTCTTAAATCACACACATTTATCTATGGGATGGTCATCAATGTGATGAAAGTCACAATATGTTTTAGGGTTTTACCAATATGGCTTCGGTTCCCCTTTAGGAAAAGGCATTGTGATTGGATATCTTATCATCCTAACCTCTTTTCACTATTGAAAAACACTATATAGACTTTCTCCGAGGGGTGTAAATTTACGTTTAAGTTTGCATGGAGTAGTGTCTTTGTTGGGTTGTAGGATTGGCTTTTTGATTGATTGTACATGTATGTTGTGCATATTGTGATTATTTGTGACACCTTCATTGATGACATTGTGGTTGCGGTTAACATACCTAGACTTGTTGTGATGAGTTCTAGTGTGGTTGTGATTGTTAGTATTGTCATTGTGTTCATGGTTGTGAGAATGAGGCTTGATCAAGCCTTTAGCAATGAGGGATTATTTTATTTGAGTTAAGGTGACTTTGGAGTAAAGGTTGATAGAGAAATGTTTGACAAACTTCTTGGAGAGGTCTGTGAAGGTGGTGATAGATCCATTTGGAAGGTGTAAGAACTAGTCCAAAGCTTGTTCCGCCTAGACTTCTAGGGAAAAGGCATAATAGAAAGATGTCATTATATGCCACTTCATGGCATGTTATGTAAAATTCTTTGATATGTTGTCTAGGATCAATTGTGCCCTTGTATTTGTTGAATTTGGGCGTCTCGAAATTTTTTGGAAAGGGTGTGCGTAAGATGTCCATGCCGAAAGGGTAAGGACATAATTCATCAAAGTTGAATTGTTTGCATTGTTTTTGCATACCCATGATGGTGTCTTTCATTATTTTCTATTCTTGATAAAATGATGGGTTGTGTGAATCCACCATTGTAATGAAAAATGGGGGAGAGTGAAGAATGGTGTGATGAAGAACTCAACCCTTAGCAAAGTGAATGCTAAGATGGAAGAGGTGAAAAAGTTTGAAAGCTCGACCCTTAAAAAAGTGAATGCTAAGATGGAAGAGGGGAAATATTGACCATCTCAACCTCTAGAAAAGTGGATAATAGAATGGAAGAGGAGAAGAAATGATTGAATGATGCGACCCTTAGCAATGTGAATGCTAAGAAGGAAGCGAGATTGAGAAGATTTAATTGGTTGAAACCTTAACAACATGAATATTAAGATGGATGAAGAGGAAAGGTTTTGTTAGATTCAACCCTTAACAATGTGAATGTCAAGGTGGACGAAGAGAAGAAGCTTGGAAAATGAAAGTCCGAGTATGGAACTCTTAACAAAAGAAATGCTAAGGTTGGATAATTATTACACAAGATAAATGATGTGCTCAAACCTTTGATAAAGTGAATGTAAAAAGGGGACGATACTTTGACAATGTTAGTGTGCTCAACTCTTAATAAAATGGGTGTTAAGAGAGGAGACTAGAAAGATGGTGAGAGTGCTCAACTCTTAACAAGAAGCATGCTAAGAGAGGAGACCTGGAAAGATGATGAAAGTGCTTGACTCTTAGCATGATGAGTGCTATAAGAGAGGAGACTACCTAATGAAAGGATGATACTCAAATACCGAAAAAGTGAATATCAAAATAGAGAGGTAAAAATAAGATGATGGAAAGCTTGAATCTCGAAAAAGTGAATGTGAGAGATGAAAGGAAAGTGATTGGTCAAGGATCTCAAGGTAAAACAAAGTGAATGCTATAAAAGAGAAGAGCAAAGAAATGGGGAAGATGTCGACAATTCAACAAAATGAATGTTAAATTGTGATGACACAAGATTGATGAAATGCTTAGAGCTCAACAATGTGATGTCAAACTTAAGACTTAGAAAGATGGACCAAAGTGATCACAAAGGTGCTTGACCATGATAAAGCAAGTATCATGATGTCAAGACTTATATGAAGAGAATGAAAGTGTTTAAGTGCGGATACGGATGTCCACAACTCGAGACTTAGAATCATTTACAAAGAAGGTAGAATGAGCCCAAAGTGGATCCAAATAAGGAGTATTTGGAAATGTGAAAGAGATGTGAATGCACCTAAATAATAAGTATTTGGGAGAGACAAAAATGAGATGAAAGTGAGAACGTGAGAGACAAGTGTGGAACACAATTCATGAAAATGAAAAGAGATAAAAGAGAATGTGAAAAAAAAAAATTATTTACAGATGTTTTGGCCTCTACCTTAAATTGGCTTGAACAATGTTTGGTTTCCTAGGTGGCTCTCTCAACTAGGTGTCATCAATATACCTAAGTGAGCATGGTGTTATTGCTAGCTACCGGCTTTACTTTACCCCCTTTGAAACAATGAGCAAAGATCTTGGTCGAATGAATCCCACTGGGATCACCACTAAGGATATCCGTGACTCTAATATCACAAGGTGTACTAGTCTGTTGTGATGGGGGTACTCATTTTGTCAGCCAATTCCCTCAATGTATTGAATACTTTGGGGTTCCTGCGGTAATCCTCACAATGCGTTTTATGGATTATGGGAAGATACTTCCCATAGCTATGGTTTTTGGGAAATAACCTTGTTAGCCACACCTACAATTACAATGTGTAGAAATGTTCATTTTATCTTGTTTAAAGAGATTCCCTGCACACAAAGTGTTAGTAGTTTTCTTAGCTCATGATCAAAGGCAATCTGTAGTTAGTAGTTTTGAGTGTTTTATCAACCTTCTTGAGAGTGGGTCTTGTTAGAAAATATTAGAATTTTCTCTTGAGGTAAGTAAAGGCCAAGACGATAGAAGAAAGTTCACGCTTTTGATTTCCTAGATTGCTTAAAAAGCGCGATGAAAGAGCATACACATAAAACAGGATTTGATTAAAAAAAGAAAACTTAATTCCCCAAAATAAATAGAAACAATCACATTTCTAATTTCCATAAAATACAACTTTTTTTTTTTAAATGACAAGAGTTACGAGAAATGAAACCATAATTTTTTTATAAGTTTAACTTAGAAAATTATTTTTCCATTGTATAGATATTCTCAAGATTTTTCCAGAAAAAAAGAGTCGTTTTGAGTTTGGGAGAAAAATTTATGGCTTTTGGAAGATGGATTACACTAGCGCTCTCATTAAAAAGTTTAAATGTGAGAAAAACAACACGACAACTAGTTTTTAGCTTCTGTACTTCACCTAAGAACCTAAAATTTTGATAGCAAGGTTAAATGAATACAAGAAACACAAAAATAAGTTAAATAACAAAATTATAAACTAAAGTGAAAGAAAGAGCGTGGGAGTCCCATTGGGCGTGTCAGAATGTAAACAATGAAAATCATAGACAATAGAAGATAAATAAATAAACACAGATTATACCTTCACTGTAGACTTCTTGCAAACCTCAAGTAAGATTGTAGAAGATTTTAAACTTGTTTAATCTTGTTGAAGATTGGATTGTGGATGCTCTTTGATATTACTCTCCAAAGGGATTTACAAATGCTACAAGCAAATTTCACAAGGATGCAAATGTCAAATTGATAGAAGTTGGATGCAATTTGCTCAAAGCTCCAGGGAAGATTTTACAAAGGAAAAGGTTTTCTTTTATAGTCGAGTGTAGCGCCATGAATGGTTGATAGAATATTGATCAAGCTCCATGTTAATTGTTGAATCACCGGGTTAGCAAGTAGACTTGGCAATTGGTAGTTTCAGATTTATAAGGGCAATGGACATTTGGAATGGAAGAAGTTATATCCGGAAATTGAATTTTGTGTACAATCCAATTCCCCCCACACTTATAGGAATATAGAAGTAAAGTCTAAGTGGGATAGGGAAGTGTAGTTCAAGTGTAGTTGACTAGAATATGTGGAATTAAATAATTAAATTTGATTAGTATTTAATTGTGAGGAGATAATTAATCATTTAAATAAATAAATGTTTAATTATATGAGCTAAAAGGTGTAGGAATTAATTTAATTAATTCGAAAGGCATGTTAGAATTAAATTATTTAATTCCAAAGGGTAGGAATATAACTTAGGTAATAGAATTAACTTTAATTAATTCTAAAAGGGAGTATTTGAATAATGAAATCAATTTAATTAATTCCAAAGGGGTGTATTGCAGCAAGATAGAATTAATTTAATTAATTCTAATTGGATAGAAGTGGGATAAAAAAATGTATTCTTAGGGTGTCTACACCACTTATAGATCCCAAACCTAGGGTACATGGGTACGAGGTTGCATTTGTGTACTATATTAACAATAACAAAAAATTATAGTATTATAAAATGAAAAATATATACATATCAATGTAGTAAAAAGTAGTTAAAACCATAGTTATAGGGTGTGCATGACCCTTGGAAATCTAGACACACCCGGACTAGGTGTGTTGATACACCATAACACCAATCCTTGGAAAATCCCTCCAAAAGGAGTACATTTTCCACAAAACTAATTTCACAGCCATCTTGGAAAGAAAGGAAGATATTTAAAACTAAAAACCAGATTTTTTTAAAAAATAATAACAAGAAAAACATATCCGTACATTTTGCATGTGATAAATAACAATAAAAATGGTTACCTTACTGACGACCCCATTTTACCTTATTATTTGACGATCCACATCCACATGTAAGTAGTTGAGTTGCATTCTCATCAATACTTCATGTCTTTACATCATAGTGTGTCTATTGACATGGGTGTGAGTGAATAACAAGGAAAGTGGGTATTTTACTGAAGAACTTTGTAAGAAATTTTGGTTAGGAACAACCTTTACACCATATAGTGTCTATTATAATAGGTTTATATACAAATGTGTGAATGAAGAACAAGGAAATTCGTTACTTTACTGAAGAACTTCATGAGACATTTTGGTTGGGAATGACCTTTACACCATAGTGTGTCTATTTTAATAGGTCTATGCATGCATGTGTGAATGAATAACAAGGAAAGTGGGTACTTTACTGAAGAACTTTGAGAGACATTTTGGTTAGGAATGACT
Organism: Taxus wallichiana var. yunnanensis; assembly: GCA_018340775.1. Taxonomy (NCBI): domain Eukaryota; kingdom Viridiplantae; phylum Streptophyta; class Pinopsida; order Cupressales; family Taxaceae; genus Taxus; species Taxus wallichiana. Next base: position 96,389,191 of record CM031233.1, on the reverse strand, counting down.
CATATATGCAAAAACCAAATTTGAGTTCCATTTAACCATTACTCAGTGTCTTTACACTGTAACAAGTCTACAGCAAGTCTGTCAGTGCATGTGATTAAATATCAAGGAAAGTGGGTGCCTTGTTGGAAACCTGGATTTGTCTTTATCCACAGGTACAAAGTTACGAGTTTCATTCTCTTCATGCACTTTTTCCTTTCTGCTATTATCCCAGGTGCATTCTTATTTATGAAGTGGGCTTTGTGAATTATTTTGAGCATACTTGTGTGCAAGTATTTCTACAATTTAGCTAAATTTAAAGAAAGAAACTACCACCTAGAAATAGTTTCCTAACCTAGCTAGAAATGAGAAATGTGCACCATCATGATGAAGAAATGAGCAAGTCCTACCCTTAACATTAATAACTTTGAAATGATCAAAACATAATGTAAATTAATGAACTCTATTCTCCTTAATTTCCTAATTTAACATTAAAATGAACCTAAGTAGTTTAATGGAAATCAAATTATATTTGTTTTCTTTGATCCTTCAATGGATGCTTGGGTGTGAGGCTTATCTCTTCAAGAATGAAGGATGGAGATCTCAAGAATGACAAAAGGCTATTAGTATGAAACTATGTGCTTTCTTTTGTCTCTTGAGAGATTTAGGTGTAAGTGTAGAAGTAGAGGAGGGTTGTTTATATAGCCCAAAGGATAAAGGATTCCATGCATCCTCATGAATGTGGGACTAATGGAGATGTAGAGTTAGTTATGGATAAGGGGGTTTAGATGGGGTTGAGTTAACTTTAGGAGGGTTTAGTTTGTCCTTAAGTGGCTCATGTGGATAAAGGTGGTGTATTAATTAATCAAGATGATTAATTAATACATGTGCAAGCTTTTATAAGATTTTAGATGGATTTTAGTGTGATTTGGACCATTAGGAGGAATTAAACCAATTAAATAGTGATTTATTGATTTAATGAGAAGGGAGACTAATTAATTAATAATAATTAATTAGACTAGATAGAAGGTGTTGATTAACGAAGGGTTGTTAATTAGGGTATGTGTTGGATAGGTGACTTAATTAATTAGCATAATGTAATCAATTAACGACAATGGAAGAGAAGATGAGCACTATTGACAATATGTCGTCAATTTGCGGAAAGGAGATAATTAACACAATTTAAGTATTTAAATTGCTCAAGCGTAATTATAGGTGTCTACATTTTCCCCTCTTTGGGGTGGCGTAAGTGACGCCACTTCAAATATAGTAGATGGAAGAAAATTTTGAAGGGATAGAAGAAAAATTAGTAGGAGGGAGAGATGCCCCCTCAAGTGTCGATGGGGTGATGAAAGAAGCCAATCAACAATCAAAAAGGTGAGAGAGAGGCAGAAGAATGGGGAAGAGGTAGGATGCCCCAGTGAGAGAGAAAATTAGGGGTGAAAGGGAAGTGATGTAAAAGAAATATGGAGAAGGGGAGGGAAGAGCTTAGCCTCTAGCTGCTATTTGATTGGAACAAGTTGGATGTCATCATATTGCCATAGGAACTATATCATTGGTCCTTATGAAAAATATAAGCATACGACAAAGGTAGAATGACATGAAAAGCCATACTACGAACAAATATCCATTGCTTAAAATACCAACTCCACGCAACATACAACAAAGCAATGCAATATGAGAAGGAACAAGCTCATTTAACAGGAAAACAAGTATGAATGCACATATCCAACCCAACAACAAATCCAAGAAAGTTGTACAAATATTTTGTTATCAGTGCTAAAGTGATCCACAAGTTCGTGATTGAAGAAAAGGGTTAAAAATGATGCCCCAAGCAAGGATACATGCAAGGGAAATGGCAATGGACATGGGGTCCACAAAAAGCATTTGTGCACAACGAAACAACACCAGCAACAAAAGTGCCCCAGAGAGTACGATGCATAGCAAGCAAGCAACTAGCTTTGTGAATGGTTGTGAATCCGTGATCCACAAGTTGTATTAATTGGGGAAGATGGAGACAAACCAACAGATATGGAGAAAATACCATGCGCAAGACACAAGTTTTAGCCGTAATAAGCAAGTTACCATTTTTGTAGGGTTTTTTTACTTTTTAGGATTTTTGAAAAAATTGCCCTATTTTTGGGATTTTGATATATATATTGTTTTTATTGTTTTGCTTTCAAACCGTGTTGAACAAGAGAAGAAAGTAGAAGAAAAAAGCGAAGGGCCTAGGGGCAACATAAAGTTCCTTAGGAGGAAGAACAGAGAAAAAAACGACAAATAATGTCCTTATTTAGTGGAAAAATTAAGAAAAAATAATTATTTGATAAATAATTATTTACGAGACTGTGGAGAAGAATAAAAATTGCTAGGGAGCAATAAAATTGTCTAAGGGAGAAGAAAGGGGTATCGACACAAAAAAAATGCCCCAATATAGTGAAAAATAAGAGAAAAATAATTATTTAATAAAAATAATTATTCCATGGTGAACATAGGAGAAAACAACAATCAAAACGGACCTCCCGGCCCTCCTGACGGTGAAAAATAGGTTAATATACCCCACCAGGGGGGGTAAAAATATCATGACCAATTCATTTTAACTGAGTAGTTTAGAAAATTTACCTTGAGGCTCTGACATTAAGGAGAACCATGGTGATCGCATGAGACCAATTGAGACGTGCAGATGCAGTCTAGGGATACTAGCGGCACGCAGACGATGGCCCCTTTGTGAGTATCAAACCCTAGCTTCATAAATTGTGTCATTAATGCATTAAATTTTAGCTTTTAGCCCTAGGAAGTTGTGTTGGTGTACCTACGCGCAGTGCAGTACAGTGTCAGATAGGGCGCGCAGGTACCTTTTTGGGGGTGTAGGCATCATTTTGGGGGTGCATGCGCCAAATCACATACGCGCACATGCGCAGGAATAGACAGTACACACCCACATGCACACGCACACACAAGCACATGTGTGTGGATGCACACACATAGGAAATGGGGCGCACATGTGAAAAGCATGGCGCAGGCATGAATATGGCGGTGCATACACAAGAGCATACACGCACAAGCGTAAGCACCCAATGTGTGGCGCACACCCTAAAAATGGTGCGCAGGCACCCGAAAGAGGGTGCAAGTGCCCGAAGACATACACGTGCAAGAACAGATGCTAGAAATGTGGTGCACACACCAAAAAGGGCGTGCAAGTTCTCGTAAGAGGGCACAAGTGCTAGAAGATATATGCGCACAAGCGCAAGTGCCGAAAAATGTGGTACACACATCTAAAAGGGCATGCAAGCACCTTGGACAGTAGAAAAAGATAGGAAAGTGTCAAAATAGGACACTTAGAAGAATTTTTAGGATTTTTTTGTTAACCCTAAAAAAGGAGAGATTTTTAGAAGAAATTCTAGGAACTGATTAGCGGCATGTTATTTTATAGAGACAACTACCAGTTTTTCAGACGCAAGAGCGACATACCCAGATTGTAGAGCTAGAGGGTAGTATGCGCCGGTGCAATGACCGGCGAGCCAGACGATACTTCTCGAGGTGGTAGGGCTAGGCCCCATGGCTTGGATGCCTTCTATTGTATTGGATCACAGCCTATTGACTGCGCTAGCTAAGCAATGGCATAGTGAGAGTCAGTGCTTCAGACTTCCTACACGGGAGAGCTAATGTGACTATTGAGGACATATGGCAGATTCTTCACGTGCCGATGATGGGCACCTTGACCAAGTATAACTCTAATACAGGGCTGATTAGAGCAGCTTGCAGTGCCCTATTTGGTGTTGATGATATACCTCACAACGGGGATGACTATAGCATTGCACGAGTGCATCTCCGACCCTACATTATATCGGGGGCCTCTCTACATCATGGCTTTTATCAGTGGGTTCTTACTCACTGATAAGACAGGGACCTCATTCCTGAGAGGATTACTGCCTTTGGTTCATGGCATCTACAATGGTGAGAGATATTGTTGGGGCAGTGCATACTGGCCCACCTATACTAGGATTTACACTTGATTACATACCATGGTCAGAAGGTCGTGGGTCTAGCCTCATTATTATAAATATGGTCATGGGATCATATTATGATCGGACACCCTGTGGGCCCTTCCGTGTTCGAGATCCTGAGGATCCATTGTATATGGCATGGGTAGCAACTGGTGGGGATGTACGTGGCCATCTTGGCAGCCTATTCAAATATAGGTGAGAGTTTGACAAGCTGGTAGAGATAGACGTCATCTAGTGGCCATATAGGCATTTCCAGTGGCTAGAGGATGCCACAGAGCTCAACGATGTGCTTGGTGGAGCACTTTATCATTGGCAGCCACAGTTACATCATGGAGTTGTATCAAGTAGATAGGTGCTAGTGACAGCTTGGCAGGGTATAGGGGGTCCCAGACAAATATCTAGCATGCACGTAAGGATTCGAGAGAGGAAGACCATGGGGCCTCGTATACGCCACTCCGAGCTAGGAAACTTTCACACAAGTGGTCCACAGTGTATGGGACCCAGCCTCGACAGTGAGGGATCCAGGGACCACAACTTACTATGTAGCCTAGTATGCGATAGTGTTACCCCTGTGTCTCACCATTCTAAAGGAGGCTTGGGCAGCACGCATTCGCCCACCAAAGAGAGATATGACACAAGTACAGAGTGCGGGGGTAAGGGTAGTGACACATGGGCACCAGACCTAGAGGATCCTTTTGATGGTATCCCACATGATGGGTAGGGTGCCTCATAGGCACAGGGACCAAGGCCGCAGGCCCAAGATACAGCAGATGTAGTCACCTAGAGGTAGGATCTTCGAGTAGTACATACCCCGAGGTGCACACAACCTCCCAGCCAGTGACACATACAAGCATAGTGTAGTAACAATTAGAACAAGCTATAGCCGAGAGAGACGTGGCCAGAACAAGAGAGAGATGAGGCTCTAGGTTGGTGTGTGACTACCGTAGCAGAGCGTGATGAGGCCCGAGATCATATTGTTACCTTAATTTCAGAGTGGGATCAGGCACGGGCCTAGGCTAGCCTAGGAGATGATAGAGTAGTATGGCGGAGCCAGATCCGGAGAAAGCGGCATAGGGGGCTTAGATATTAAGCCTTCTTCATCAGTCCCAGTCACAGGTGTGGATGGTTGTTGCACAAAGAGACCATGTATATGCACGATCATAGGCACTACTAGCACAGAGGGACCAGGCCTGCACGCCGAGCTGCACACTATGACTATAGAGAGAGATTGAGAGGTTGCTTTACACTTGTAGACAAGCCGAGGAAAACCTCAGCCGAGTGATAGGCAAGTGAGATACTACCCTTCAGATAGCACTCACCTCCGGAGATGCCGACTGATACGTGATGCCACTAGGCTTGGTGGTGAGGCCCTATTTTATAGGATTGCTTACTACAGGGTAGTTCCTCCAAAGCAACTAGTAGCACTGCCACAACTATCAGGGTTGAGTGCATCAGGCTCTTGATCACGAGATCAGGCCATTCTACTAGATCAGTGAGACAACCCCTACCGAGAAGTCAGTCAGACTAGTGCCATCCCAGCCTCTAGTGTTCCGTCGACTAGAGGATAGATCTGGGAGCCCCGGCAAGGGTGAGAGTTGCGGTTGAGATCCACATTTTTTTGTTGTACAAATTCTTTATATGTATGCCTCTTATGAAGGCCAATTTTTGATGTACAACCTTGTATACATGTATTTTGATGATGCCTCATGATGAAGGCTTGATTCTTTCTGATACATGCCCTTTTTTATGGCATTGTGTATCGATGATGTATTATATTGAGCACCGATCTGGATAGTGTATATTTGTATAGACATTTGTAGCATCTTTGTACGCCTCAGCTGAAGGCATTTTTTGATATAGAGCACTGATTTGCATCCATTTTTTGATATAGATGTACATTGGCACACATGTATATATGAGGATTACTTTGTTTTGGTTCAGATAAACATGGTTATGAGATGATGTACTTCATTGTTTTTGTGTCCTGATGCATGTGATATGAGTGGGATAATTTTATGATGTGAAATACCCTTTTCAGAAATTACTCTATGTTGATTCTCATTGCATGTTGCATTTTTTGATTCAACACTTATGGATGTGTTGTGACATGAGTGGGCATATTCTATGATGTGAAATACCCTTTTTCAGAAATTACTCTATGTTAATTCTCGTGTACACTATGTTTTTTTTGATTCAACACTTATGGATGTGTTATTTGATTTTGTACTTTGTATGTATCAAATTTCGATGTTTTGATGTATACATGTGCTGTGGATGTTAGATGATAGATCCTTAAATGTAATCAAATGCATTTCTCATGTGTTAGTGTAGATGTATATGGGATGATATGATGATATTGGTGTGGGGGATAGATTTTTTATCATGTGCAACCCTCTTGCCCCCATTGATGATACGATATGTGATGATTAGCTTAGTATACATGCATGATGTAAAACTTAGAATTTTGTTATATATGATGTATAGATGATGTTAGATGTGATGATAATGAGGGTAATGTGATGTGAATGATAAAAAAATGAGCACATGCAATAAGCACAACCAAATGCTAACAAAGAACACTAGGAATTAATGCAATACACCATGATTCACCATGTTTTATTAACATGTAACAAACACAACCAAATGCTTAAGAAAGAACATAATGAATTAACACATTACATCATGATTTCCCTAGATTCACTATCATGCAAACACACACTCGCAAGATGCACAAGAAAGAATAAATATAATCTAAGAAAGAAAAGATGACTCCTAACAAAGTACACCCAAGCAACAAACAACCCAAAAAGTAGAAACAAAAATAAAAAAGAACAAGAAAATGCAAGTAAAAGTTTTTTGGTAAGATATGTTTTCATGCACCAATTTTCAATTGTTTAGGTTTTTATAAACAATTTTATATTTTTTGGTTTTTCGTGAAACAAGTTTCTATTGTTTAGGGTTTTGTGAAACAATTTTATATTATTTAGGTTTTCTAACGGTTTTCCAAAGCTATGTGCAGTAACCAAGAAAGCGTGGATGCCCCTAGCATTAGATGGGTAATATACAAGGGCGAAGCCACACATTTATGAACAAGAAGGTGCAGTTGTTGAATTGCCCCAGTAAGATGGGAAATAGCGAAAGACCATACCCTCACGATGAATAAAAGAAGGCAAAGTCGGATCAAGGCTTGACAAGGAATCTCGAAGGCAGAACCAGGGCTAGGCCAAAGAAAACTACCCTCCAGATATAGGATGCCTGTGAAATACGAATCTTCCCGAGGTGCCGGAAACTAGTTTACACCCAAGGACTTGTCCAAAGTGCCAATTGCGTGGTTTTTACTAGTGGATGATCTGTTTTCTCTTCTTCTTTTTTTCGATTTTTTATCTTTTTATTTTTTTGATTTTTTAACTTCCTAGCACCATGTTCAAGCATAGAACCACTTAAGATGCATGGCATTCATGGGATCCTGGAGCTCATCACCATTGGGGTGAGCTAGTTTGTACGCCCCTGTGCCATACTTGGCGACTATAACATAGGGTCCCAACCAATGTGGTTCAAATTTCCCTTTCTTTTCTCACTCTGCTCTGGTGTTGAACTGGTTCTCCTTCATGACTAAATCACCAACCTCAAACTGACGAGGGATGATTCTCTTATTGTATTTTCTGGAGACTCTATGTTGATACACTTTCAGGTGAGTAAGAGTGTGAATGCGCCTCTCATCGTAAGTTCTAACTCAGCCAGCCTCTTGCCACTCGATAATCTTCATCCTTATCCAGATAATCCCAAAGATAAATTCACAGGATGGAAGTTCAATCTCTAAAGGGATGATATATTCTATCTTGAACACTAGGGAATATGGTGTCACACCCGTAGGGGTGTGAATAGATATTCGATAATCCCAAAGGGTTGGATGGATTTGTAGGTGCCGATTCACGACCTTTTTACTGACCATCTTCTCCATTATCCTTACAAAGTCTTGTTTGTTTCCTCAGCTTGTCCATTACCTTGAGGGTAATATGGCGTGGACCATTTTAACCTGATTTGGAACTGGGGAAAGATCTTTCATAGTTTTATTTTTAAATGACTTACCATTATCTCAACAATGGCTATGGGAATACCATATCGCAAATGATGTGATTCATGATAAATTTAGAAATATGGGCTCCTGTGACATAGGTTAAAGGGACAGCCTCCACCCATTTTGTAAAGTATTATGTAGCTATGATGATATGTGTATGACCATCAGATGAGGTAGGAGTAAGTTTTCCTATTAAGTCAAGTCCCCACTTGGAGAATGGCCATGGGGTAGTGATAGGTTGCAATGGTTGCGATAGAGCATGAATGAAATTTCCATACTTTTGGCAAAGTACACATTTTCTAACATAATTGCAATAATTAGTTTCCATGGTAGGTCAATAGTAACCTACTCTCAACAATTTCTTAGCCAAGACCATTCTGTTTGTATGTGCTCCGCATACCCCTTCGTGCACTTCTTTGATTACTGGATTGACTCCACACATCCAAAAAATGTAATAGATTCCCATTATAGCCACGATGATAAATTGTACCTCCTAAAAGGGTATACCGTGCTATCCGGTGAATCAGATTTGCTTTTAGAATGGGAGATATCGGAGGGAATGTGCTATCCTTAAGATAGGTAAAAATGGGTTCGTACCACGGGAATGGGGAACAACAACCTCACAATCCAAGCAAGATTCTGGCATGTCATACACGAGCTGATGTAGATTTTTGAAAAAGAATGGCATGTCATTATTCCTTTGCAGAATACGAAGCATAGACCCCACTATTTCCATGGCATCTGCTGATCTGTTCTGTGCTCTTGGGATTTTCTCAAAGGTGATGCACACAAAATACTCCTTTAGAGTGTCCACTAAATTTTTGTAAGGTATGAGATTGTCATCCTTAACCTTATATTCATCATTAACTTGTTTGATGATTAACTGTGAATTACCTACAACCTTGACATGATGAACATTACACTTGATGGCTAGCTTCATCCCTGCAATGAGTGCCTCATATTCTACAATGTTGTTTGTGCAAGGGAAGCCCAGGTGAAAATCGTGCGGTATATGATCACTAGAAGGAGTAATAAGGACCACTCCTACACCGAACCATGAAACGTAAAGGATCCATAAAATGTATCGTAGATTCTTCAATGTAGAGCAAGGAGGCATCTGGCAGATCCAGATTCAAAGGTTCCATGCTTTGCAAAGGTGCTTCTGCTAGCTGGTCCACAAGTACTTGTCCTTTAACTGATTTTTGATAGAAAATTTCTATGTCAAACTCACTGAGTAGAATGATCCAATTAGCCATTCTACATGTGAGGGTGGGTTTGGACAATAAATACTTGAGTGGGTCAACCTTGGGTATGAGCTTGGTCTTAGTATTTAACAGGTAATGACAAAGTTTTTGAAAAGTAAAAACAACAGCCAAGCAAGACTTTTCAATTTGTGGATAATTGAGCTCATAGGTGATGAGGGTGTGACTCAGATAGTACACCACTTTCTCCTTATGACCAAGGTCGTATTGGGTGAGTAGTGCACCAATAGCAAATTGTGTAGCAGAAATATAGAGCAATAGTGGTTCCCCAGGAGTGGGAGGTATGAGGACAAAGTTGATTAGCCAAGTCTCATTTTAAGAAAAGCAAAGGATTGTTGTTGCTCGTGTCCTCAGATGAAAGCGACATCCTTTTTAAGCAAGTGGATAAATGAGTGACATTTATCTGCGAGTTAGAGATGAAGCGGAATGGCTTGAATTTTCCCCTATAAGTCATGCAATGCGTGCATGATATTCTCGTGTGGAGGCATTTCGGTGATAAAGCAGACACTTTAGCAAGGTATACCTCAATACCTCATCTTGACACAATGAAACCTAATAGTTTCCCTAATAGCACACCGAAGACACACTTCTTTGGATTCAACTTGACTTTGTATTCATCCAGGCATTCAAAGATACACCACAAAATGACAGGGTGATCTTCTCTTGTTTTGGACATTCCGAGGATATCATTTACATAGTCCTCCATGATATCATGAATCATATCATGAAAAATTACTTTCATGGCCCACTAATAGGTAGCTCCTGCAATTTTAAGGCCAAATGGCATTACCTCGATAGCAGAAGGTACCCCAAAGAAAAGTTGTTTTGTGTGGGTCTTCTTTAGTGATCTTGATTTGATTATATCCTGAAAAGCCATCCATGAGTGATAGCATTTCGTACCCTGTTGTTGAGTCAAAATCATGTCAATGTTGGGCAGTGGAAAATCATCTTTAGGGAAATCTTTATTGATGTCCCTAAAATCATAGATTCGATACCGATAGGTTTTTTCTAGACAAGAACAATGTTCGATATCCATTCAGAATAATCAATTGGCTTGATGAATCTTGCTGCAAGCAATCTTTCTAACTCTTCTTTGACCAACAGGGCCACTCTTGGGTGCATATTTCAGAGCTTCTATTTGATAGGCTTGGCGTTTGCATGCACGACTAGGTTATGCATGACCAAAGTCAGATATAATCCGGGCATGTCTTTGTAAGACCATGCGAACACATCAATAAACTCTCACAACAGCATAGTGAACGTCTTTTGTTCTCTAGCCGAGAGTGATGCTCCCAATTTTACTATCTTGGGATCTTCTTTTGCACCAATATTGACATCAATGGTTTCTTCGACTAGTAATTTTGATAAGTCCTCCATACGCGTAGGATCAAGAGATAGGTTGAGATCTTCATCCAAGGATGTCTCCACGAGATTTTCATCCATGGCATGGTCACTTTGTTTGTTCTTTGATTTTCTTATTTGTTTGTCAGCCAGTGCCTCAAAGAGGTTTTCACTATGTGACTTGGACTTCGATTTTTGCCAAGGCTTTTCTTTAGAAATTTTTCCTTGCTTTTCTTTAAGTTTTGTTGACCACGAAGTTCAACCTCCTCGCCGAAGTAGGCACAAGTATCTAAGTCGATAAATAAACCTTTCTTGTGATCTCCAATGGGAATTGTATCCCTTATGCCCATGAAATATGCGATAGCTTCATCATTCTCGAATAAATCTAGTGGCATGTGATGTTGTTGGTCCCATTCAACAAGGGAAGGGTATACAAGGTCAAGGGTTGGTTCCATGGGGGTTATGGTTAGGATAACTTTATTCATAAAAAGGTTCATGGAGGCCAGATCCTCATATTGGCTACAATGGGAATCCGTATCACTATCTAGATAGTCAGAGCTATCCTCACGCTCAGAACAAGTTGTGTCTTGATCGTTGGGGTGTGCTCCATAAGGGTGAATCCCAATGCCGTATCTTTTTGTTTTAAAATGCGGAAGGGTGTGCTCCATAAGTTGTGTCTTCAAATGTCGTTCATTCCTCCCACATCCTAGTCCTTTGTAGCCCATGGAGTACATCATTTTAATAGATTTTTCATATTCCAGGGTTTGATAATAGGATGGCTGAGTATCCTCAGGGACCCAAGTTATAGGTGGATCAAGTAATTTCTCCTCATCTAACAAGCCTCCAGGTAGGAATGACCCAATAGTGTGTTCCTCTCTAGGTCTTCTAAAACGGTAGTTGGGTCGACCTCTAGTCTTGGGTGATGATGAGACATCTAAAACCAAGACCACTTGTTGTACATTATACTCCCGCAGCCATATTCAAGGATTTTCATCTCCCATGAATCAAATGGAGATGTTGAAGTAGACGCCCCATGAGCGCAAGAACTAAGAGAATCTGAATCCACCCGAGATTCCATGGCCTCAGACTAGAGAGGGACAACTATATCTGCAGAGGGACATGCATATGTACCCTTTCGTGCAAAGCTATTAAGAGCTCTACAATGAGAAAAGGGCTCAGAATCTCCTTATATTGTAACCATATGTCCCTCATGCTTCAACTTAATGCATTGATGAAATGTTGATGGCATGGCCTACATGGCATGAATCCATGGTCAGCCTAGAAGCATGTTATATGGAATTTTCAAGTCTAGGACATGAAACTTTGTCTGATGGCAAGTGGGACCCACTTCCATGGGCAGCGTGATGGTGCCTGCTGACTCCCTTTCCATGTTGTCGTATGCAGTGATAGTGATAATATGGGACTCAAGATCTTCCTCCGTATGTCCTAATTTTTTAACCAACTTGAGCGTGCACATGTTCAATCCAGATCCATTATCCACAAGCACCCGTTTGATTTTCCTATGGGTGACGACTACCTCAATGTATAAGGGAAGATTATGTGTTGGATTCTCAGTAGGGATCTCCCTATGGTTGAAAGTGAGATGTTCACTTGGTGTGATGTTTTCCACCACAACTTGAAGGTGTGCGGATCGACTTCTAAAGGCACTCCCAACCCTCGAAGAGTTTGATATAGAATGTATTTATGCACATTAGATATCTTGAGAAGATCTAAGATTGAAATATTAGAAGACTTATTTTCAAGTTGTTCTAAAAGGTTATATTGACCGGTTTGTGGGGTTGAAAGAGAAGGTTATGGAATCACGAGGTGGGCATGCCTTGTTATCGCATTCCTTTCCCCGATCTAGATAGTATTGACACGATCAGCAGGAGAGTGAATACATCCGATAAGAGAATCATAATGATTTTTATCTCTTTTGGTGTACAAGTAATTCACGGCTTTATAAGTTTGGGATGAGTCTCCCCGATCTGGCTTTGACTTTTCTGATTTATCATGCTTGGGGAATGGTTCTTTATGTATCCCCATTTTCTTGTTAGGTGTTTGTGTTTTTCCATGGTTATCCACCTCTATCTCCCCGATTGTCAATGAGGTCTTGAATATAATGACGAAGCCGCAGAAATTTGTCTGCTCTTATGTCCTTTGATGATGCATTTCACAATATTCATGCTCCTTGTACTCGGGAAGGTTTTGAAGCGTTGTCGTCAAACGGTTGCATTGTAGGATAGGTCATCATGTGGGACACATCTAATTGTTTTAGTATGATTTACAAAGGTTCATTGAGAGAGGTAACGTTCTTCACTTTGGTGGTGGTTGAATTGAGCCCTTGGTCGAGTTTAAAAGGTTGACTAGTTTGGAATCGGTGATTCCGTCTCCCACCACATTTTTTTAAAAGATCTTCAATTTTCTGTGGGTTTGACATTTTGGTTGTCTCTAGATTGGGTTTTGAGGGTGCCTTTGGCAATGAGAGATTTTTCTATTTGAATCCCTTTCTCGATAACCTCCTCAAAAGTACAAACACAATGCATTTGGAGGTGGAAAGCTATATTCGGGTTGAGATTGGGAACGAAAATACTAACCAGCTACTTTTCAGGGAAAGCGCAAGGGAAGTGACTAGCTATCCCTCTCCACCATTGGAGGAAGCTGGTGAAAGTCTCATTTGGGTGTTGCTTGATGCCACATAAGTTTTCCATTGTGACATCACTCTCTATGTTATACGAGAAGTTACGCACGGAACTTTCTGCCAATCCTGGCCAGTGAAAATTGATCCTCATGGTAAGCGTGTAAACCACTCCAAGTCTTGACCTCCGAGACTCTTGGGAAAAATTCTGATGAGGTAATTGTCACTATAAGACACCTCTTGACATGCCATGTAGAAATATTTAACATGATCCCATGGATCTCCTTTCCCTTTATATTTGTCAAACTTTGGCATATCAAATTTCTTTGGAAAGGGTTGAAGGGTCATTGTCTTGTCAAAAGGATAGGGGCATAATTCTTCGTATTGATATTTCCTGATGCTCCCTATATTTCTCTCTTGTAAGCTCATGAGCGTCACTTTCATAGACTGCACTTCTTGTGCGAGCAATTGTTCTCTAGTGGGAGAAGCAAGGATGTAAACACGATGATACCCTGTGTCTTCTTCTCCTTGGTTTTCTTGATGGAGTTCATTGATCTTAACCTTAGGCCTCAACTTTTGAACGTTCTTGTTTGCATCTTTCTATACATGGGAAGTAAGAAAAGCTAGTTGTCAGCTTAGGTTATTGATTTGTTGTTGGATTGTGGATTGGTTTGTGGCTTCTTCTTCTAAAGGTTCCTCCTCCTCGTATTGTGGAGGTTCTTCACCTGTCTCATGTTCTATCTTGTTTCTTCATGGCACTTTGATAAAGGGTATTCTATGCCCTACCACTTTATCATTCCCTGCGTAAGAAGTGGAAGCATGTCCGTGTGTTAAAATATCTTCCATATTGATAAGGGGACGTTCTTCCTTAGTAACGTCATTTGTAGGTAGTATTGTTTCGTTCTCGGTGGGAAATTTGGCCCCTAATTCTATGACCCGTGCCAACACTCTATCTTTGTTTCTAAGAAGAAATTCGTGCATTAGAGTGGGGTCAAAATCAAAGTCTATGTGTGGAGATTCTAATTCATTTCCACCGTGATCGACCATTTTCTTGTTTCTTTTTCTACAAAAAATAGTGGTCCTAGGTCATGTCCAATGAAGGGGTTTGACCCTTTTCTATTAGAGGTTTCCCAAGTTTTCGCTTGTTGTTCCTCATATGTCTATTTCTTTAATCCTAGAAGTGTTTTAGGATCCATGTTTTCGTGATAGTCTTACTAGGGTAAGTTGTAAATGTGTTCAAAGCTTAGTGACCACCCCTAAGTGAAATGTAAGATGTAGTTGTTTAAGAGTATGAATAAATCAACAATGTGAAAATACCAAATAAAGTGAGTAATCACTAGTGACACAAGTGTTTGTATTGAAACCTATTTAAATGAAGTACCTCCTAGAACTATGTTTCAAAAAGTAGCTTCACATCGCAATATGATTAACAAGATGTTTTCACCTATGCCAAGTTCAAAGGAATGAACAAAACGTAAGTAAATACAAGAAGTCAATGCGACCTACCAATCAAGATATACGATGAGTAGCTAAAACTCGATTAAGACCTATATCTCAAAAAGTGCCAATTACAATTCGCAAATGACACAACAATATTACCAAGATATGCTAACCCACTTTGCGAGAAAGTGAAGTATTGATATCAAGATGTTATTGATATAACACGCCCAAAAGGTAACACCTAGCACTCTTTGAAATCGAGGTAATAATAGAACCGAACTAAAATGCTCAAAGTATAGCTAGGAATAGTTAAAAATGTGTGCGCAGTAACCTTACAAAGATAGATATTTATGTCAAGTTTACAAGAAACAAGACGTAAATATCAAAATTGTAGTGATACGATACAAACAAGCTAACTCTTCTAAGGAAGTCTGTGGTGATGAACCACGCCTAACTAAATGATGATGTTGACATGAATATCAAGATTACAATGGCTAATAATGACGTGAATATGCCTCCGCACACTATAGACGTTTAACTTACCCAACCGCAAACATGAATGGTGTAAAAAACATAAAAGTGACGAAATTGATCGGTTGGTAACACAAAGGTAGTCACCCTTCTTCCGATCAACAAAGCATCAAAATAATGTGAAGGAAGTAAATAAAAAAGGATGAAAATGCTGGTCTCACTTCAAAGCAGAGTTTCATCTCGCCGTAAGGCAAGTAAAAACTAGGTGAAAGTAATGTGTCACACGTTTCTCGGTGAAAATATGGTTCACAACTCAACACTATTTTAGAATGGTCAAAGAGGGCTCCTGGCCAAAGTATATCTTCCTAGGTGGTTCTCTCGTCCTAGGTGCTACAAATATTATCGACGAGCGGGATGATTTACCCAAAAAGTCGTAATGACTAGTTTGGGAGTATCTTGACTTTTCCTCCTTCAAGCACAGTGGGAAATAAATTCATCCAATTGTGTACTTAAAAGGGCCATGTAGGGAAAACTTGTAATTCTATCTCACAAAGGATTTACTAGTCGAGATAGGTAGTGCTTGAGCACTTCCCATTTCGTCCACAAGGTTCCTCTTGCGTGGAATACTTTGGGGTTCCTAGAACCACCCCCATTGTTGTAACTTAAGGCATTATGCCAAACGGGTTATGTTCCAGCTTGAGCGGAGAGGGACGTACCCTTTTCTCAAAACTCCGTAATACACTGCTTTTGAACAGGATAATTTTAGTGGCGAATATTCGTAATATGGCGAATATTCCATTTTTGAAAATTTTGAAAAGGTGAATTTTTGGCACGGGCGTTGACTGTTCCTAAAAATTACACTTTAATATTTTTAGGTCGGCCGCTACCCTTGAAAAATATCCCCTATATAAACCTAGATTATTCGCCTGTAGAACACTTCTACTTCACATTTTCAACAATATGATATATCCCGTATTATAGACGCGTGACAAGGGGGTAAGTTATTGATGCGCGACAAGGAGGGTTTGCAGACAAGGAGATACTGTAGATATTGACGCATAGTAGACGCATGACAAAGATTTTGTTGACGAGCGACATGGAGTTTTTTCGATGAGCAAGAAGAGGGCAGAGGTTACAGACGCGCGACAAAATATTTGTTGTCGTGCAAGGAATAAAGCCTATTGACGTGTGTCACTAAGGCCTATTGACGCGCGTCATAGGCCTTAGTGACGCGCGTCAATAGGCCTTAGTGACGCGCGTCACTAAGGCCTATTGACGCGTGACAAGGAGTTACAACAGATATTGACGCATAGCAGACGCACGAAAAAGAGTTTGTTGATGCGCGACACGGAGATTTTTTGATGAGAAATCGAGTGGAGAGGCTGCAGACACGCGACGAAGATTTTGGTGTCGCCGTCAAAAAATGCGAACACGTCAATAGACCTTAGTGACGCGCGTCAATAGACCTATTGACGCTGGCGCACCGAGGGTGTTGTCCGAGGTCTATTGACGCGGCGTCATTGATTTTTGACGCCACGCGAAGAAAAATCTCCCGTCGCACGCGTCTGCGCCTTCCTTCAGTCAGCGATGCTTGATAATCAGGCGAAATTTTTGATATACAACCCCCAAAAAATTCACCTTCCCGTGAAACCGGTTCCGGGGATATTCGCCAGGTATTCTCCACCTCCGATTTCCAGGAGGTCTCTTAAAATGAACCCTGTTTTGAATATGTTGTTCATTTTATCTTTTTAATTAGATGTGGTTTGCTTGAACACCATTTGGCAACCTGTATAACAATTGTATTAGTAGTTTTCTAAATTTTGTTTCGATTCCTCCGTTCTTTGACAAGCGATGGCATTTTGGTCTTGTATGATGATTTTTAGTATTTTTCCATCAAAAGAGAAGGCATCATTTCTGATTCTCCAGATCGTCCAAGGATGCAAGAGAAGAGCATACGTGATTGTCTTCAAAAATCCAAAAGATATCAAATAGAAAAACACTTTAATTCAACTATGCCAAATTAACCAATTCCAACTTAAATACTCCTAACAACCTCAAAGCATCAAAAGGACTTAAGAATCGTTTATGATTCCCAAGATCACCCAAGGGATGTGAGGGAAGAGCATACGCGATCCTTATTCCTATAAGTAAACAACTCAAAATATTACCTAATCAAATACAAACATGTAAAAACAGCCTACAAAGACAAATATATGATTAGATAAACCTGCAAGAATGTTAGCACATCAACACCTTAATTTCAAAAATGTAAAAGGACACTTGCGCCCCTTTTTAGCACCTACGCGTGCGGGTTAGGGCATATGCACTACTTAAGGTTGTTTCAGCTCATAGTGCACCTGCACCACCTGAGAGGTGTGTGCGCCACAAAAACAGTATATGTGCCACTCTGTGGAATTTTTGGATTTACTAAGCACCTGCACCACCAGAGAGGTGTGTGCGCCACAAAAACAACATATGCGCTACTCTGAGAAAAATAGACAAAAAAACAGATAGAACAACCACATTACTAAAAAATGTGTCTGCGCCACTAAAACAACATGTGTGCTCTGGTTAGGGCGTGTGCACCGATCTGACAAGTTTCAGAATGTAGTGAAGGTACAAGATGCGAACGACATCTGTGCCCGGGTTAGTGTACCTACGTGCTGGTTAGGGTGTATGCGTCAGGGTTAGCATGCATGCGCCAGGGGTCGGAAGACAGAGTGACAAGTTTTAACAAAGTGTGACTATGCCATTAGAGAGACGTGTGCGCCATGAAAACTACACTGCGCGCTGCGTCGGGGTTAGCATGCGTGCCAAATGTGTGCAAGTATTTCTACAATTTAGCTAAATTTAAAGTAAGAAACTACCACCTAGAAAAAGTTTCCTAACCTAGCTAGAAATGAGAAATGTGCGCCATCATGATGAAGAAATGAGAAAGTCCTACCCTTAACATTAATAACTTTGAAATGATCAAAACATAATGTAAATTAATGAACTCTATTCTCCTTAATTGCCTAATTTAACATTAAAATGAACTTAAGTAGTTCAATGGCAATCAAAAAAATTATTTTGCTTTGATCCTTCAATGGATGCTTGGGTGTGAGGCTTAGCTCTTCAAGAATGGAGGATGGAGATCTCAAGAATGTTAAAAGGCTATTAGTATGAAACTATGTGCTATCTTAATTTGTCTCTTGAGAGATTTAGGTGTAAGTGTAGAAGTAGAGGGAGGGTTGTTTATATAGCCCAAAGGATAAAGGATTCAATACATCCTCATGAATGTGGGACTAATGTAGATGTAGAGTTAGTTATGGATAAGGGGGTTTAGATGGGGTTGAGTTAACTTTAGGAGGGTTTAGTTTGTCCTTAAGTGGCTCATGTGGATAAAGGGGGTGTATTAATTAATTAAGATGATTAATTAATACATGTGCAAGCTTTTATAAGCTTTTAGATGGATTTTAGTGTGATTTGGACCATTATGAGGGAATTAAACCAATTAAATAGTGATTTATTGATTTAATGAGAAGGGAGGCTAATTAATTAATAATAATTAATTAGACTAGATAGAAGGTGTTGATTAAGGAAGGGTCGATAATTAGGGTATGTGTCGGATAGGAAACTTAATTAATTAGCATAATGTAATCAATCAACAACAATGGAAGAGAAGATGAGCGCTATTGACAATATGTTGTCAATTTGCGGGAAAGGAGATAATTAGCACAATTTAAGTATTTAAATTGCTCGGGTGTAATTATAGGTGTCTACACATACTTAAACCGGAGGTATCATCAGTGCACCTATGCTGACATATAGTATTATCTACTTTTGGATTGCTAAAAGCTGCTGTAGTTTGTAACATACGGAGCTCAAACTGAAAAAGTTGAAAGTATTTCTATCATAATTTGTTAACATTGAAAAGTCTGATATTGAATATGAAAATACAAATTAATGTTTTTTTTTGTGTATTGCAGCCTTGATCAAATTTGAAAATTTGAAAATTTCCATACTGAAATATATTCTCATTTTTCAAATCAGATTGAATTCTTGTGAACTAGCAATTAGGCATGCCCCACTTTATCAGTGTTCTGCACAAACCGCTTTGTTCAAGAAGTTTCATGCGGTTAGCACAATGATCATGATTAGTCGTACTCAGTTGTCTTTTCTGTGTTTTGCAGTTCAAAGGGAGATGGAAGTGATGTCATTGGAATTGATCTTGGCACCACAAATTCTTGTGTTGCAGTTATGGAGCGAAAGGTCAGTTTTTAATTTTCTTTCCATTTGAAATTTCCTAATGTTGAAGATCCTCAAGAAAATAGGTGTTGGCTACAACTCCAATTTACATTTTTATGAATGAATGTTTTGCAAAGAGTAAAAATGAGCTTGGTCTTATTTGGTCATTTTTAATCAATGAGTGTTCCTTTTCCCTTGTTTAGAATCCAAAAGTAATTGAAAATTCGGAAGGTTCTCGCACAACACCATCGGTTGTGGCTTTTACTCAGAAAGGTGAGCTGCTTGTAGGTACCCCTGCAAAGCGTCAAGCAGTGACAAATCCAGCTAACACAGTGTTTGGAACCAAGCGTCTCATAGGGAGAAAATTTGATGATCCACAGACACAGAAAGAGATGAAAATGGCCCCATATAAGATCATTCGAGCTCCAAATGGTGATGCTTGGGTTGAAGCAAATGGACAACAGTATTCACCGAGTCAAATTGGAGCATTTATTTTAGGAAAGATGAAGGAAACTACAAAATCTTATCTTGGCAGGAGTGTTGTAAATGCTGTCAGTAACTGTTCCTACCTATTTTAATGATTCTCAAAGGCAGGAAACAAAAGATGTAGGAAGAATTGCTGGTTTAGAAGTAAAACGAATTATCAATGAACCGACGGCTGCTGCTCTATCATATGGCATGAATAATAAGGAAGGTTTGGTGGATGTCTTTGATCTGGGAGGGGGTACATTTGATATTTCTATCTTGGAAATATCAAGTGGTGTGTTTGAGGTAATTAAGAGTTCGGTGACATGATTATATGGTCATCTTGTCTTTTCCTGATTGTTGTTGTTAGGATGATTATTCTTTTTCTGTGTTTTTGAGCTTTCCTTTTTCATGCAGGTTAAGGCTACAAATGGTGATACTTTCATGGGTGGTGAGGATTTTTATAATGCACTATTGCAGTATTTAATAGATGAGTTCAAGAAATCTCAAGGAATTAATTTATCTAAAGACATGCTTGCTTTGTGCGAGAGGTTGCGAGAAGCTACCGAGAAAGCAAAAATAGAGCTTTCTTCTACCACTTCCACAAGACATTAATCTTCCCTTCATCACAACAGATGCTTCAGTGCAAAACATTTAAATATTACTCTGACTTGGTCAAAATTTGAAATGCTTGTAAATGATTTGATAGAACGAACAAAGCAACCATGTAAGGATTGTATGAAGGATGCTAGTGTGACTCCCAAAGAGTTGAAAGAAGTATTATTGGTAGGAGGAATGACTAGAATGCCAAAGGTTCAACAAGTAGTCGCTGAATTATTTGGTAAGGAGCCAAGCAAAGGTGTTAATCCAGATGAGGCAGTAGCAACGGGTGCTGCCATTCAGGGTGGCATCCTTAGGGGTGATATAAAAGAGTTGTTGTTGCTTGATGTTAATCCACTGTCTCTTGGAATAGAATCTCTTGGTGGAGTGGCTACAAAGCTTATAACTAGGAATACAACCATTCCAACCAAGAAGAGTCAAGTGTTCTCCACAGCAGATTGATGGGCAGACACAGGTTAGAATAAAGGTCCTTCAAGGAGAACGTGAAATGGCAGCCGATAACAAGGTTCTTGGCCAGTTCGATCTTGTGGGCATTCCTCCGGCCCCACGCGGTGTTCCAAAAATATAAGTTACAATTGATATTGATGCAAATGGTATAGTCAATGTATCTCGCATGATAAGTGTTGGAAATGAGGTGTCTCAACCTTGTTTGGTTTATTCATTTAAGATTTTCCTACAACCGTTTCACATTGTCTAGGCTCTAAAAATAGAAATAGGAGTTGTCAAAAGATTCCCATATGATAGTATATCATGGAAGGGCTATTTTTAGAGATATTATGACAGATTTTATGACATCTATGAGGGTCAAAAATAGGGAGAATATTATTGACGTGGGATCCTATTTTTAGACCGAAATCTTACTCTTTAATGCTATCCAACTCATGAGAGGTTTGGCACATGGTTTTGTAAATCATAGATGGTTTCTTGTATAACCGAAGGTCTATAAATTGAAGGCTTGGAGAAGCAATTGGAGTAGTGAGTTTTAATCCTCCTAGAATTTTTTCTGGTTATACTCCTGTAAGAAACTTGCTCTGCAAGTGTATGTAATCTTGTTATTAGATTTGAAATACATTGAATGGGCTTTTGGAGTGTTGGGTTTTTATCCGAAAGGATTTTGCCTACATATATCTGGTGTTTGTGTTTTGTTATGAATATGTTGCCGATATTTCTGTAACTTTTTTACTATGTTGAAAAGTTTTGCATAATATCTATCCTCAAGATTAGCGTAGGAAGTTGTTCCACTACTCTATATTTCCTATCAAGTGGTATCAGAGCCTGATCACCTTTGGTTTTAGTTGTGGGTTGTTGGGTTTTTTGTGCTAATCCGGGTTTGAGTGGGAGCTTGTGTAGAGAATAATTTGTTATCTAATTGCAGATATTTTTCAAATGGCAAGCACATCTGGGAGGATTGACATAGAGAATTTTTTGGCACAAACTTTGAAATGTGGAAGCTGAAGATGGAAGATCTGTTGGTTGATCGGGATCTATGGGATGTCATGGATGAGAAGGTCCATAGGCCTATGGATCCATTTTTGGTTGCACAATATGATGTAATGGATAGAAAAGCTAAAGGTCTTATTAGACTATGTCTTGTAGATTCGATCCTGATAAATGTCCATGAAGAATCCACTTCGGAGAAGCTTTGGAAAAAGATGGGTGAGATATACCAAGCTAAGTCTCTAGTAAATAATATTTTCTTGAGGAAGAAGTTGTTTTCCTTGAGAATGGAAGAAGGTGGACAAATATTTGAGCATCTGGAAACATTCAATATGTTGGTGACTCAGTTGAGCTCGGTTGGGGTTAAGATGGACAAAGAAGAAAGGTGCCAAATGTTGTTGGTTTCATTGCCAGACTCATGGGACAACCTAGTCATGGCCATTGGGAGCACTTCAGTCACTCTGAAGATGGAGGATGTTGTTGGTTCTCTACTCTCCGAAGAGATGAGAAGGAATGTCTCTCTGAATGCCAAAGAGGCTTTGAGTGTTTGAGGAAGAACAAAAGAATGAGGCAAAGATGAGAAGAAGCATGGCCATTCCAAGAATAAGGGGAGATCAAAATCCTTGGTAAGTCCAAGGTGATATGCTGGAACTATGGAAAATCTGGACACTTCCGAAGGGAATGCAAAGAAGAAAAGAAAAAGAAAAAAGAAGTATGATTCGATTACTCCGAAAAAAAAGATGGAGATGCCTTTATTTTAGCTTTGGCCACTCATGCAAGTGATAATGCATGGTTGATAGACTCAAGTGCATCTTTCCACATGAATCCTAACAAAAATTGGTTTAGTAAGTATGAAAACTATGATGGTGGTAAGGTGTATTTGGGTGATAATTCTTTCCTTGAAATTGTTAGTCGTGGTAGTATTCAGTGAAATTTTCTGATGGTAGAATTAGAATATTTGATGGTGTCTTGCATATCCCAGGACTAGCAAGAAATTTATTATCTGTTAGCAAGCTAATAGATGCGGGTGTGCATGTATAGTTTTCTGAAGCAGGTGTGAAAATGGTGAGAGGTGTTATGGTGATAGCAAGAGGAAGTAGATTGGGTACATTATACCAACTTGATGCATGCACGATTGAGTGCAATAGCACTTTGGATAAAACTAAGCCAGTAACTATTTCGCTGAAAAAGGAGAGGGTTTCCTCCTCTGCAGATGGTTGTGGCTTATGGGTACCCAAGGGGCTCTGTCTACCGAATCAAAATTACCTGCAGAGAAGACCATGTTATGGCACCAAAGGCTTGGCCACATTGGTGAGAAGGGTTTAAAATCCCTGAAAAATAAGAACCTCGTTGAGGGGTTGAATGATTGCAATCTGGAGTTTGATTTCTATGAGCATTGTATTTATGGCAAACAAAACCACGTTCAGTTTTACTCGTCTACTCATAAGTCTTCATGTATCTTAGATATAATCCATTCGGATGTATTTGGTCTTATTAAGGTTGCTTCTATTGCTAAATCAGTTTATTATGTTACTTTCATTGATGATTTTAGTAGGAGAACATGGGTATATTTTTTAAAGAGTAAATCTGAAGTTTTTAGTCGTTTCAAGGAATTTAAGGCTATGGTTGAAACTCAAACTAGGAAGAAAATTAAGTGTTTGAGATCTAATAATGGTGGTGAGTACTATTCTATAGACTTTGACAGATTTTGTACAGATTGTAGGATTAAAAGACAAAAGACAACTTCGTATTCTCCGGAGCAGAATGGAGTTGCAGAAAGAATGAATAGAACGTTGATGGAGAAGGCTAGGAGCATGTTGATTGGAGCTGGTCTAGAAAAGAGGTTTTGGGTTGAAGTTGTTACCACTGCTTGCTATTTGATAAATATATCTCCTACATCAGTGCTTGTTGATAAAATGCCAATGGAGGCGTGGTCGGGGAAAAAGCCTTCAATTAGACATCTGAGATTTTTTTTGTGAGGCATATGCACATGTGCCTAAGGAGAAGAGAAAAAAGTTGTATTTTAAGGTTGTCAAATGTATCTTCATCGGATATGGATATGGTGTGAAAGGATACAAGCTTTGGGATCCTGTTGCACAAAAGGTAATATACTCTAGAAGTGTTATTTGTAGAGAGATTAAATCTTCCCTTGTTAATTTTCAGCCAGAACAACTTAAAGAAAATGAACAAAAAAAGGATGTGGTTCAACTTCCTTTTACACCTGAGAAAGTTGAATCGAGACCCCAAAATAGACAAGAAGTTGAGGAGAGCTCACCAAGCTTTGAATCTTCAGAAGAGGAAGAAGTGGAAGAATCTCCACCTCAGCTTGTTTGAAAGTCTACAAGGCAAAGGCAACCACCTGAAAGGTATGGGTATTCTCCTGATGATTGGAAGTGTATATTTGCTTTGAGTACTAACATTGATGAACCGAGATCTATACAAGAGGATTTGGGTATGAATGATGCAAAGTCCTAGAAAATAGCCATGGATGAAGAGATGGCAGCCCTTAAAAATAATGATACATGGGACCTTGTACCATTTCCTGAAGGTCGGAAACTTGTTGGATGTAAATGGGTGTTTAAGAAAAAGATTGGTTCAGATGGAAATGTTGAAAAGTATAAAGCACGGTTGGTTGTGAAGGGTTACTCTCAAGTTGAGGGTATTGATTATGGTGATATATTCTCTCCTATTGCTAAAATGACATCCATTCATTTTTTATTATCTATTGCTTCATCATATGACCTAGAGGTTGAACAAATGGATGTGAAAACTGCTTTCCTTCATGGTGACTTGGAGGAAGAAATCTATATGACACAGCCAAAGAACTACATGGTGAAAGGTAAAAGCAAGATGGTTTGTAAGTTAAATAAATCCCTATATGGCCTTAAACAAAGTCCTAGGATGTGGTACCAGAATTTTGATTCATATGTGTTGAGTTTGGGGTTTGTGCGGTCTAAATCTGATCACTGTGTATATTTTAAATCTGATGGTGATTGTTTCCTGGTAATTACTTTATATGTTGATGACATGTTATTTATTGGGAAAGGAAAAGGTTTGATTGCAGAATTGAAATCTCAGCTCTCTGCGAAATTTGAAATGAAAGATCTTGGTGCAACAAAACACATACTTGGGATGGAGATTAGAAGAGATCGTGAGAACAGAAAGCTATGGCTTGGCTAGAGTAAGTATGTTTGTTCTATTTTGCAAAGGTTCAACATGCGAATTGTAAACCACTTTGTGTTCCTGTTACTTTGGGAATGAAGCTCTCCATTTCACAATGTCCTTCATCCCCATCGGAGATGGAAGAAATGAGCAGAGTTCCTTACTAGAGTGCAGTTGGAAGCTTAATGTATGCTATGGTCTGTACAAGACCATACATTGCCCAAACAGTGGGAGTTATTTCTCATTTTATGTCTAATCCTGGAAGAATGCATTGGGATGCAGTTAAGAGGGTCTTCAAATATTTGGGGTACATCAGAGTACTCTATATGTTTTCATGGAAGAGGAGATCAACATTCCCTACGTATTCATGGTTTTGTGGATTCAGATTGGACCGGTGATGTCGATAGCAGAAGATCCACTAGTGCATATGTGTTTACTCTTAATGGTGGTGCAATTAGTTGGATGAGAAAGCGATAGGCTATGGTCACTTTGTCCACTACTGAGGCAGAGTACATGGCAGCTACTCATGCCTGTAAAGAAGCCATTTAGCTGAAGCGTTTGTGTTCGATATTGGATTAAAACAGCGTGCATTACAATATCTTGTGATGCAGATTGAGTGCAATCTGCCTTGCGAAGAACCTGACTTTTCATGCCAGACCAAACACATTGATGTTCAGTATCACTTTGTGAGAGATATGGTCAAGGATGGAAGGGTGAAGCTGGAAAAGGTAGAGACAGTTGCGAATGTTGTAGATATATTAGCTAATCCCGTGAGCACAACGAAATTCACGTGGTGTTCGAGTCTATAGGCCTCTCGGCCCCTAGAAATCCATGATGGTATCTTTTCCTTGGCCCTTGCAAGGTATTCGACAAGTGGGAGATTGTTGGAAATGAGGTGTCTCAACCTTGTTTGGTTTATTCATCTAAGATTTTCCTACAACCATTTCACATTGTCTAGGATCTAAAAATAGAAATAGGAGTTGTCAAAAGATTCCCATATGATAGTATATCATGGAAGGGCTATTTTTAGAGATACTATGACAATTTTATGGCATTTATGACGGTCAAAAATAGGGAGAATATTGTGGACGTGGGAGCCTATTTTTAGACCAAATCTTGCTCTTTAACGTTATTCACCTCATGAGCGGTTTGGCACATGGTTTTGTAAACCATAGATGGTTTCTTGTATAACCGGGGTCTATAAATTGAAGGCTTGGAGAAGCAATGGAGTAGTGAGTTTTAATCCTCCTAGAATTGTTTCACGTGATACTCTGTAAGAAACTTGCTTTGCAAGTGTATGTAATCTTGTTATTAGATTTTAAATACATTGAGTGGGCTTTCAGAGTGAGGGGTTTTTTATCTGAAAGGATTTTCCCCACGTATATCTAGTGTTTTTGTTTTGTTATGAATATGTTGCCAATATTTTTGTAACTGTTTTACTATGTTGAAAAGTTTTGCATAATATCTATCCTCAAGATTAGCGTAGGAAGTTGTTCCGCTACTCTTTATTTCCTATCAATAAGGCCACTGGTAAGGAACATGCTATAGCCATTAAACCTTCTGGAGAACTTTCAAAAGCTGATATTCAGAATATGGTTAAAGAAGCAGAGATGTATGCCTAATGATATCATCAAAGGAAAAAATTGATTGAGGCTAAAAACCAGGCAGACAACTCATTATACACAATAGAAAAAAGTCTTAGCGAGTACAAGAGTAAGCTTCCAGATAATATAGTAGGTGAAATTGAGTCTGCAGTATCCGACCTAAAGAAGGCAATGGAAGGGGAGGATGCAGAGGAAATACTGGCCAAGATTGATGCAGCGACTAAAGCATCCATGAAAATAGGACAACATCTGCAGCAACAATCTAGTGGGTCATATGGCTCCTCTGGAACTCCTGGAGGAGACCAAGTACCTGATGCAGATTATGAGGATGTCAAAAAATGAACAATATCCTATATTTGAAAAGGGACTACGGTTAGATTATGATTAATAATTTTGTTAGATAACTTGTAATAACCTAGCATAATATGATCTCTCAAGGATTAGGAACTACTAACCAGTACAGGCATTCAGGAAAGCATAGTGCTTGCTGAAGTAGATATCTTGTAATAACCTAGCATAATATGATCCCCAAGGACTAGGAACTACTAGCCAGTACAGGCATTCAGGAAAACATAGCGCTCACTGAAGTAGATAATTAGTGTCTAGGAAACTGAGTCCTTGTAGTAGAAGATTTCCTTGAGCAAGAGTGTTTTTTTAAATCCTAAGTTTTTTGAACTATAAAAAATCTAAAACTGGTTTCAAGAACTCATTAACGAGTTTTCCCAGTAAATATCAAATGTAATGTACAGATGAATGATCTCTTGAAATAATTTTTTAGAGTTCAATTTGATTATTTGTACCTTGAAATTGTGGAACACTAATTGAAAGTTGGCCAATGAAATTAGTCTGAAAATATGCTTCGGGTAGGAGTTGGAATCTCAAACTCACTTGGGCACAGTGGATTCTTGATTGAAATTATAGCTTCTCAATTGGTTACAATGACAACAAGATGAAGCCTGACTGCATAAAATATGTTTCAAAATATTCTTATTACTATGGACAATGTTGGGGATTCTTTCAAAGTATTTCTTGACAAAGTTTTTGTCCAAATTGAAACAGAAGATGACCTGTGTGTGCTATTACTACTTGGAAAACAAGTAGTAATTATTGTTTTCTTTTTCCAAGTGGCTAAAAAATTGTTTGCTATTCATTTTAATCTTTCTATTATTTTTATAACCATCATGTTCTTATTTTGTATGATTAGAAATCCAGGTTAAGAGTTCCTGATAATTGAATAATCATTAGGAATCTGTTGCATGTACTAATATTTAACTGCGGTTACCTATTAATTCTGAATAACAGTATGGAAGTCTATGTTTGCCTTTTATTTCTGCATCTAGGTCTCAAGAAATAACAAATTTGCTTTTTGAGATTTCCCTTGTGAGTTGCGACGAGTAGTATTAGGGCATGGTCCCGTAGACCTACTCCATCTTCTATTTTCATGTTGCAAATGGTCCCATGTTGATTTTTTCAACCAGCTACAAGAAAAATCTAAACTTGGACCTAGAAATCAAGAGCTCCACATTTTTTGCCCCTTAAACTTCAGAGGTGGCTAGAGAGGTGGGGGCTGAGAGTTTCCCCCTACTGTTTAGGCTGTTTTGTTTCCATGTGGCATCAAAAATGCATTATGACCACTAATTTTGGTCATTTTTGGAGGGAAAATTGCAATGGGTTCCTAAAATATCTCAAGAAGAAATTGTAGAGGAAAATGGTAAAAACATGGGACCTTAAATTGGTTATATAATTGATTCTATACATAATCTTCAATCATAAAGATAAATGATTGTGTTGAGGTGATATGATGGGATGGTGATGTGAGCACTGACATAGTGGTCCCATGGGCCGCCTCTCCTAAAATAATTCAGCTATAGTTGCTGCAACTGAGAAAATGTAGGGATACTTTAGCACACGTATGGTCCTCTTGTATTCCTAAATTGTCTCAATATTACTCGTGAGATGTTTTAGGAACTTGTAGTAGTTGAATGGTCCCATTGATATTTTAAAATTCTTATTCAATTGACTACAATAACCTATAAAAATTCATTACTAGGGCAATATTCTAAAAAATTTCAAAATTTATTCAACATTTATAAAAACTTTAGTCAAAAGACTATCTCAGAGAGACCTTGAATTGTTAAAATTTCTCAAAACATTAGCGTCTAGTATAAAAATTTCTCGCATAGCCCCGACACAAAAATTTAATGGATTGATGAAAATTTTAATTATAAATCTGCTCCCATAGCTCTGGTATGGAAATTTTAATGAACTGATGAAAATTTCTTATTTTAACTTTGCCTAAATTCTGTATGATGGACTTTTAGGAGTGGTTTGTGTTCTCGACTTTATTAGGGTTTCTCGCTTACATGTCATACTGCAGCCTCTTCGGGCATTGCGGGATAGTACTTTACTTATTAAGTTCTAGGGTTTCTCACCCTTTAGGCTTGCCTATGTAATGCCATCTCCACTTCAAGCATGAATATTGATGTCAAGATTAGAGCTTGTGGAGCTACGAACAATGGCACCACCTCAGAAACGTCTCTCGAAAATTTGTCCCGAAGGTCTTTCATGAGGTAATGTTTCTCTTCCTGATGTATTACCCATTTCTGAATTTAATGTTATGTTCCAATGGCTTGAACAGTTCTGCGAAGTACCGATTAATTTTTGGGTTGTATCCCCTCTGAAAGCATGCTTAAGTTTTGAGTTAACTTAGCCTGGGCCATTCATGGCATCCAACTTGAAAGTGTGCAAAACATGACTAAATAATTTTTCCTTTTTTGGTCTTTGACCCCTTGCATGCCCCAACCATCTTGAACCATTCAACTACTCGTAACTCCCTGTTGGTTCTTTCCCCTCGGACTAAAGACTTTGAGGTGTCCGAGTTTGCAGCTCTTAAAGTCCCGGTCTAGGTGGAGTTCCTTGGTTTTCTGCTTTTATGCGTGATTTTCTTCACCAAATCACATGCTTTATTAAGAGAGTTGTTTGCATGGAACCACAATGATTTTATAGTGCCGGTCCGTAGAAATGGGTCTACGTTGAAGCGGGGAAAATTTTAGTGGCGAATATTCATAATATGGCGAATATTCCATTTTTGAAAATTTTGAAAAGGCAAATTTTTTGGCACGGGTCAGTGACCTGTTTGCCTAAAAATTACACTTTAATTTTTTTAGGGTTAAACCTACCCTTGAAAAATATCCCCTATATAAACCTAGATTATTCGCCAGGTAGAACACTTCTACTTCACATTTTTCAACAATATGATATATCCCGTATTATAGACGCGCGACAAGGGGGTAAGTTATTGACGTGTGACAAGGAGGGGTTTGCGAGACAAGGAGATACTGTAGATATTGACGCATAGTAGACACATGACAAAGATTTTGTTGACGAGTGACATGGAGATTTTTTTGATGAGCAAGAAGAGGGCAGAGGCTGCAGAGCGTGCGACAGGATATTTGCTGTCGCGCGTCAAAAAATGCATTGACATGCATCAACAGACCTCATTGACGCGCGTCAACAACCTTACCCACTTAAATGACGCGTGTCACGGACCTCGATGACGCGCGTCATTACGGTTTTGACGCATCACTAGGTTGTTGATGCTTGCGTCGATGAGTCTGCTGGCCGCGTCGACGAGGTTATTTGTTGACGCCATACGACCTGGATAGTTGACGGATGACAAGGAGGTACAATAGATATTGACGCATAGCAGACGCATGAAAAAGAGTTTGTTGATGCGTGACATGGAGATTTTTTGATGAGAAAGCAGAGGTCGGAGGCTGCAGACGCGTGACAGGAGATTTTGCTATCGCGCGTAAAAAAAAATGCATTGACGCGCGTCAACAGACCTCAATGATGCGCATCATTACGGTTGTTGACGCGCGTCACTGAGGTTTTGTTGACACGCGTCAATGCATTTTTTTATGCGTGACAACAAAATCTCCCGTCGCACGTCTGCAGCCTTCTGTCGTAGCACTTGACAATCAGGTGAAATTTTTTCATACAACCCCCAAAAAATTCACCTTCCCGTGAAACCGGTTCCGGGGATATTTTCCACCTCCGATTTCCAAGAGGTCTCTTAAAATGAACCCTGCGTTGAAGTAGAACTCTCCCAAGAACTGAAGGAATTTGTGGAGATCCAAATGACCAATACTCACTATTCTCGGTGAGTTCTTTACAAAAACTGTAACACCCTGAACTATTGTTACTTTCTCCTTTGCATTCAAGTGTTGATATGTGATTTTCCCATATGAGGATATGTTCTTTTGGTTTTGGGAAGTCATGCTTGATTTGGTTGTGTCTTTTCTACTCTTAAGATCTTTGATTGAACTGGAATATGCTTGGATTCATTTTCTTTCATTTCTCGCATATGAGTGCAATCTGATTTCTGGGAGATTGTAGACTTATCTATCTCTATGACTCATCCTTGGATCAATTGCATTGATCCAAGGAATGTTTTAATTATATTCGGGATGAACAATTATGTATTGACATTTCGTGAATTATTAAGTCTGACTGAACTTAGAATATATAAGTTCTTTTAAACCTCCTTCATATGAAAATATTTCCGTAGTGGAAAGTTTTGTTGGATTCCGAAATTAATCCTGGCAGGTCATTGCAATCAAAATTTGGTTTCAGTCATTTTGGCATCGGAAAGAACCTGGACCTTAAGCCAGGTAAGATATGTGAGTTTCCCATCTAAAGCTATTTTATTTGATGCAAATCTAGAATCTAATCTAGGAACATTGTATTCTGTTTGAATTTTGAATGATGATTTTAGCCTATCTAAGTGGACCTAAGCTAGAATCTGAAAGGTTATTAGTTTTTAAATCTAAACTATAACCTATTGTTGCAAAGGTTAGTTAATCTAACCTAGTCCTAAACTATGTACTTGATATTACCTAAGGGTTATCTAAACCTAATACTAAGGTGAGTGACTAATGTTATATCCTAAGGTGTTAAAATTAAATTTACCTATGATCTAACCTAAGTCACTAACCTATCCTAAACTAGTGCTATGAATGGGAACCTAAGGGGTCACAAGTTTTGGGCGGTGGTTTCTATGGAATTTAAGGTAGGGATAAGGTTGAGAGGATAGGGAGTACTGCCAAGGTTAGCGGAGGTTAATTTGGTAAGTGGGGGCTTACGTGGCAGCATCTCTAAAAATGGAAACTCTTGTTTATATTAACATGGAGCTTGCCAACTTTGGCAGGAAGTGGATGGAAAATAGGCGGGAGAAATGAATTTAATGCAATTAAATTGCATGGGTCCTCGAGCCTGACCGCTTTGAGAGACATGCAAAGGGAATTTTGTTTGGTTGTTTCTTTTTTTATGCTTTCCATTTTTCACTCTGCATGAGCACTGGTTTTTCAAACCAGCAGTTTACTCTTCGTTGCATGGCAATTTTGAAAGTTTCAAACCTACTTCTGTGTCATGGGGAATATATAAGACATGGAGGAAGTAATATTTTGTTGTTTAATCTTTTGTGGAAAAGAAGAGAAAGGGTGAGCTCATCCAGAGGTCTTCTTTGACTTTTTAGCGACACTATCAGGCATGATAGGCCCTAACTATTAAAATCTTGCTTTCCTTTAAATGTTTTCATTAAAAGAACTCTCCTTTTGTGGGTTTTGTTTAAACTTGGGTCTGGGTTGAAAATGTTGAAACTTGTTTTCATTCATTAAAGACTTGAACTTTCTTCACCGTGTATTTGTAACATGAATCGATGATATTTTCTGGTGATGAAATTGGTGATTTTTTGTTGTTAACGATCTAGTTGTATTCGAATTTTTTTGTAACAATGATTTTGGGTAAACCACTAAGTGGGTTTTGTGTAAACTTGTTTTTAATACTATGGTAATCTCTTATTGCTTGGGGAGTAATGGATTGTTTTCATGGAAATGGGTTGTTACTGAATCCTCCCAAGAAACTTATTTTCATTATTCTTTTGTTCCTTTACTGGGATCATTCCCAATTTACTTTCCTTACTTGGAGTTTCTTTATCCTTATCCGATTTATTAGATTAAAAACTTGTTCCATGCTACGCATTAATACTATTTCTTCACTGTGTGGATATTTTTAACTAAGTGAACGTTGAATGAAATTGTAAATTCATGTTGTTGGTATACTCTATGAAACTTGGGTTTTCTTTGGTTGATGAAATCATGGTGAATGTGTTCGATTTCTTAAGATCCTAAAGTTGTTTATTTTTAAGGTAACTATGTGTTAGCAACGATTGAGTGGAGTTGTATTCTTCTAATTCTTGGTTGATCTGAAAATTTGTTAAGAAATGTGTTTATCAGCACTAGATTTCTAAACATACTTAGAAATCGACATTAGAGTTGAACCTAGTGCTATGTTGTCATCTTATTGATTATATAATTATTATAATGAACATTTTTGAGGCCAGAACCGAAAAAGTGGATGCACAAAGTTGCTCTATCATGATACCAATGGAACCAAGTAAGAAGAATGGGTCTGCTCATGCTCATAGATCGAAAAATAGCAAATAGGGTGTTAAAACCCTACCTAAACAGAAAGAAACTCAATGACGCAATCGACGATATGACATTGAATGATGCATATGATGCCACTGATATGGAAATGACGTCCTATGACTACTTGACAATGTCAGTTATATGACCACTTGTCATTTGACTTCCTAGACCTATGAACCAAGAGATGAACCTAGGTGATGTAGCCGATGACCTGAGACTTCCCCCCTTCATCAAAGCCGAGATCTAGATCACCCCCACCAAATCTTTCTTTTGGAATCTGAAGGAGTACTACATATCCCAAAGAAGATGTGGTCGCAGGACCTCACCCCAAGAAGAATCCAACCAAGTCAATCTCAATCCCTCTTAAGTAATGAATACCATCTCGTGAATTACCATGAACAACAAGTGAAGGATCTGCACTTTTTGCTACTTTTAAGTGCAGCTCATGAGGCTCCTACATAAATCTGGACATGATCCCGATGGCATACGATAGATCTGGCTGAGTGTGAGTAAGGTAGATCAAGCTTCCCACCAACTGTCGATAAAGGGTACCATCAACCAAGGGGGAAGAGCAATCAGAAACCAACTTAATCCCGGAAAGAAAAGGAGTAGGTGAGGACTTGCAGTTGGACATGTGAAACCATGAGTAAGCAAAAGAAGAGTACTTAGGTCCGCGAGATCATAATTCCCGAGTCAAATTGTGAAATCTAGATCCCAAGAAAGTAATGAAGCAATCCTAAGTCAAACATGGAGAACTTGTTGGCCAAGGAGATCTTCACAGAATCAATGATAGAGGAAGAGCTACCGGTGATCAACAAGTCATCAACATAGAGAACAAGAATAAGCATGGAGTCATCCTGTCACAGAATATACACATTTGGGTCAGAGTGACACCGAGTGAACCCTGATGCAAGTAAAAAGGAGTCCATCTTGGCATACCAAGCCCGAGGGGCTTGTTTAAGGCCATAGAGAGACTTATTTAATTTGCAAATGAGGGATGGATCATGGACATAACCTAGAGGTTGTTCCATATAGATCTCCTCCTCTAGGTCCCCATGAAGGAAGGCACTCTTAATGTCCATCTGGTGGACTTCCCATCTGTTAGTGGCAGCGATGGAAAGGGTCAGTTGAATGGAAGTCATCTTCACAACCGGAGCAAAGGTTTCTAAGTAATCAACCCCAGCTACCTGGGAGAAACCCTTAGCTATAAGTCACACTTTATACTTCTCGACTTCTCCATTAGCTCCATACTTTGTTCGATATACCCACCTACACCGAACGATTTTTCTTCCTTTCGGAAGAAGGGTAAGATCCCAAGTGTCATTCTTTATGAGTGAGGAATACTCCTCATCCATGGTAGAATCCCACTCAGGAATCCTAGAAGATTCCTAGAAAGATGGTGGATCAGAAGCAGAGGTGAAGAAAGAGTGAGGTCCAGTGAAGTCTGAGCAAGTACGTCTCTCATCCAAAGGATCTCCAACTAAATCTCCAGCACTCTGTAAAGTTTTCCTGGCCCAAAGAGGTCCCGAAGGCTTAGGCTCAGAGTTAGAAGATTCTTCACTTGAGTGAGAAGGGACATAGTCCTCATCATCACTACTATCAAAATCAGAAGACTCAGAAGTTTGAGGATTGGGAGGAGTAGGGAGAGGTGGAACTCACTCAACAACATCATCATCTAAAGAGTTAGAATCTGAATCAATGGGAAAAAGAACCTTAGTGGAAGTTGAAGTCAAGGATGACTCATCAAACTTCACACTCCTCTCAATATAAAGCTCACGGGTGGTAGGGTTCAATAATCGATATCCCTTCACGCCATCAAGATACCTAACAAAGATACAAGGTTTGGATTGTGGATCCAATACCTTGCGTTTATTTTTGGGAATCCAAGCCATAGCCTTGGATCCAAGACTCGAAAGTGCTCGACGTCAGGCTTGTGTCCAAACCAGGCTTCAAAGGGTGTCATCCCTCTTACTACCTTATGTGGAACACGATTCTGAATATAACAAGCACAATTCACTGCTTCAGCCCAATACTATGGAGGAAGAGATTTCGAGTGAACCATACAAGTAGCCATCTCCTTTAAAGTTCGGTTCTTTCTTTCTGTAACTCCATTTTGTGAAGGGTTGTAAGAAACTGTACGCTACAAAGAAATCCCCTCAGAAGTGTAGAAATCCTCAAACCTGTTGCTCACATACTCACCTCCATTTTCGGTTCAAAGAACCTTGATAGACCATTCCACTTGTTTCTTAGCAAGAGCCTTAAAGTTTTGAAAATGCTCAAAAACTTCAGACTTAAGCTTAAGAAAATATACCCAAGTATAACGTGAAAAGTCATCAATGAAGGTTAGTATATATAGAGCTCTAGTAAAAGAAGGAGATGGAAAAGGGCCAGAAATGTCACTATGAACAAGATCCAAGGGACGAGTAGCTCTCCAGGATTTTCCCTTGTCAAAGCTTTTTTTCAGGGTGCTTTCTAAGGGTACAACCCTCACAAAGACCCTTAGAAAACTTAACTCGGGTAGCCCATTGACCATTTCATTTTGGCTCAATTGTTCAAGGTAACGATAATTTAGATGCCCAAAACACTCATGCCATAACTTGCTAACCTCATTTGCATGAGTGAGCAAGGCATTGGGCATCGAATCAGAAGAGAAGTGGGAAAAGGTATACAACCGTGAACGGTGATCTGCCTTTCCCTCACCACAAGTCAGTCCAGAGTTAAGCTCATGAATAATCACCGAGTTAGGACCAAATTCCACTCACATTCCTTCACCAAGGTGGGTGATTTGGTAAACCGATAGGAGATTTGTAGAGAGATTGGGAACACTCAACACTTGGTTAAATGTTCCACCTTCTATCTCTACCGATCCACTACCAAAAAACCGACACATGAGTGTCATCACCCAACGTGATTTGGGACATGCCACATGGTTCAATGCTAGAGAATTCAACCTCTAAAGAAGCCATGTGGTGCGAGGCACCGGAATCGATAATCCAAGTTGATGATGGAGCTGATCTAGCTATGAGGGCCTTAGATTTCTTCTTTTCATTTTTAGTCTCCTTTGCATTAGAAGACTTTCCTTTCTGAGCATTTTGTTTAACGGATTCAGGAACACTTATTTTATTCTTCTCAAGTAAATGAGTTAAGTGATCAATTTGTTTCCGAAAACAATGCTGCTCATCATGGCCAGAATTCTTACAATAGGAGCATTTATACTTTTCCTTCTTCTCTTTAGGCTCAGAAGTCGAAGTATGAGTGATGGGCTTAACTGGGGGTAGGTTGGTCTTGGTTTCTTTCTTAGGTTGGTCCTTAGTTTCTTTCTTCTTTTCATTTTTCTTGCCCTTATTCACCACAAGGGCATGTGACTTGGATTTTAGAGTCCCCATTTGAATGAGTTTGTCCTATTCTTGAATGAGTTGGGACGAAAAACTGATCAAAGGAGGGCATAGTCCAAGTACTACCCAAGGCAACTTTCGTGGCATGGAAAGTTGAAACAAAAATAGAGTATTCAGGACCTAACTTAGAAAGAATCAATAAGATCAATTGAGAGTCTTTCTTATCCACTTTACATTCCTTTAGAAGCATTCTAGTGCGGACAAACTTTGAGAAGAAGGCCTGTAGGTTTTCAAAGTCACTAGGATTTAACCCTAGTAGTTCATTCTCCAACTCATGCGCTCTCATGTCATCTTGCTTCCCAAACATATCATCGAGCATTTTCCACGCTTGATCGGGTGTTGAGGAAGTTTTGATGTGGAAGAGCAAGTCGGGAGAGATGGACATACAGATAAGACCTAAGGCTTCATCACAATGGTTGAACCATTTAGATTTTTCGGGTTCATCATTAGGTTTGGTCTCTAACCCCATGGTAACTCGGTATAACCCTTTACTTCACAAAACCAATATAATTTTAGATTTCCATTCGAAGAAATTAAAAGGTGTGAGCACTGGTACTTTAGAGATATCCATAATGAAGAGATAGAACCAAGGAATGCAGAAGGAAGGAGAGAGAAAAGAAATAACCACCCCAGAACAAAATTACACCCCCCGAGTTTGGCACTTTATAATTTAGTGCATTGATTACAACCAGATGTGACTGTGTTTGAGATCCAGTTTTTCACTCACCTTGCAATTAGCGTAATAACGCGCAATGGTGGAGACAACAATCAAGGTTCGTAGGGCGCAACAGATCGACAATGCAAGCAAGCACAAAAAGAGAGAAGCAAGAGGGGGAAGAAAGAGCTTTGTGAGAAATAGCATCTCACATCACACGAAAGAATCCCTTTGTTGTAAGACTATGGCGGACACGCTCAAAAGTCCACGAAAATAAAGGAATAGAACAAAGCTCAAGAAAAAATGAGCTGAATTTAGCAATACAAAGACCCCCCAGAATGTGGCACTTTATAAAATTAGTGTATTTACAAAACTAATGATCCCATCATCTAGAGTGCGAAAAAACATGCAACTTTGACTAAAGAAGTGCTTAAAACCGAGCAACGAGTCAAAAGTTATAGCAAAAACCAATTCCCACAACTGATGAGAAAAAGCCAATAAGCCTACAAACAAATTAAAAAAGCACCCTAAACGCATGCAAAAGGTGTCATATGTATGCCCGTTGGAAACAACATGGAATTTTAGATAGGGTTTGTTTGTATTGCGAGGGGGGATTAGCCACCTGCCAATCCCGGACCTCACCCTTCGTCTTTGGCACTCGACGGAAGGTTAATAATACAACAAGCCAAGAAACCAAATTTTACAATGCCAATAAAATGAAATGTTTTTACCTTATACCTTTTAAAAGTAATGAAACAAAACGTTTTTAAGAAAAGTGATAAGGTAAAATGTATACAAACACGTTTTTTTTAAAGGTGAATAAAAAACATTTTTAGAAAGATAATACCTGGCAGGTAGATGAGAAAGCCACGTGGGAAGGAGGCAGGCCACGTACCAGGAGAGGTAGGTAAAAATAGATAACCGAGTGTAACTCTCCACTGCAAAAAAATGCCAACTGGGAGAAAATGCTCGAAATATTGCAAAAAAATAATGCAAAAAAGAACGATTACGCAGAAAAAGCCTGAGTTGTAGAGAAAATGCCTAAGTTGCAGTTGTGAGATGTTACAAGAACGAGCAAGGAAGGTTTGATGGGAATGGTCATTAGAAACCATGAGCCAAGAGCTAGGATAACCACGGAATGCGAGAGAAATGAACCAAGGCCGAACCATTGTAGGTTTCAACGAAGAAAATGGCACCGAGACCGGAAAAGTTTAAACAGTTGGAGGGAGCACGAGCTGATGGCGGTGGTGTGGAAGCTAGATCTAAACAGAGATCTCAAATAGCAAGCAAACCATATGATTACGATGCCAACAGCCAAAAAAAAATGTTTAGATAAAACGCAAGAATTTTTTTTTCCAAAGGGCACGTGCAGGTTTGAACGTGACTATCCAGAAAAGGAGGCACAATAGGTTTGAATGTGACAGTCCAGAGTTTAAATGACGGGTGAAATGACCAAAACATGCATAAAACGTGCATGCAAAGGTAATCTTGAGACAACAATGAACCACAACGATGAGCAAAAATCTCGGAATAGTCTGAGTATACACCGGTGAAAAAAAAATATTCCAACCAGTAATCACAGGTCCATGCCAAAAATGAGCTCTTCTTTTACCCTGTAGGTGCTGAATCTGAACACAACCAGCAAGAAACACACAAACAACCCAGAAACAACAACCACAAAGATCTAGAAATATCCAAATACGAACTTAGCTGATAAGCAAACCAACCAAATACCTTAACTTACAACTATTGAAACCTCAATACGAGGTGAGCAATAATTCCAAAATGATAATAAAAAAAACTTGAACACGAGGAAATGAGAAGAAAAATAAGTAATAAACAAACCGAGAAATGAAGAGTGCACATTTACCAAACCAGCTCTGATACCATGAAAGAGGGATTCACGAGAACCGATGTCAAAAAGCGATGCACCACAACGAAGTTGCACTCCGATGGTAACATCAAGCCAATGCAATACGCAAGATTCAAAATAATGGAAAGAATATTACAAGTAAGAAGAATGGGTCTGCTCATGCTCATAGATCGAAAAATAGGAAGTACAAATAGGGGTGCTGTGTAACCCCCATACCTAAACAGGAAAGAAACTCAATGACGCCACTGATGCATATGACGTTGATTGACGCATATGACGCCACTAGAAGAGGAGTTACAATTCCAAATAAGGAATGTAACTCCTATGATGCATTGACACAAATGACAATGTCAGATTCTATGACAAAATCTGACACTTGTCATTTGACTTCCTAAGACCTATGACTCTCACAAGGTGAGATGACTCACCTAGGTGATGTGGACGATGACTGGACAATCACACACACCAACAATTTCGACCTTGGGTGTTTTTGAAAATAGGATTTGAATACGTTTATAAATACTGAATATTCAATCTTGTTTAGTGTATTATAATGAAATGGCACCGGATGATGAATCAGTCTAGCTAGATTAGTATTGGATTACTATGTAATCAAGGGAAAATGTTAAGTTAACCTAACTTGATTTTAATCTCGAATGGTTCGAGCATATGAAGGAAAGTATCTTGTTTCCTTTGGATTGGGTTTATATTGAGTTCGATAGGTTGTAATGTTTTATGTTAAATGTTGATATTGGTTTCATTGGATGTATAGTGGTAGATCCTGTAGGGATCTAAGGGTAATTCTATATGGTGGCTCTACCTGAACCGAACTGTTGAATGTACTTAAGTGCTAGAAACAAATTCTTCTTCCTTGATTAGATTTATTAAATGGTTATTATTTCTTGGAAATTGGATTTAGTTCTAAAACTTGGTTACAATAGTGTTTTGGTCATCTCTGTTTTATCTCTGAGTTGAAAAGGAAGGTTGGGAAGGGGCTTTAAAAGAAAGAAAGTTATATTGATCTCTTCTTGAATGTTAATATACTCTTTCTTAGAATTATTTAAGGAACTCAATCAGTAAAGTTATGGGATGGAAGATTATTATATTAAGATGAAAGAAACATTAGGATTAGGGATCCTAACCTAGAAGACTCCTTTCATTTTACAACAGTGTTAAGATCTTGTTTTAAACTTACTGTTTGTTATTTTATTTGCAAAGTAATTCAGTATTTATTGCCTTGCATACTTGTCATGGATTGAAAATCAAGTATAATAAGATGAAGGATAGATTGGTAGGTGAACTTGCAAGTGGCAGTAATCCATTCCTTCTGTTTAAATTACTTTTGTATGAACCTGTTGGGATGAATACTTCAAGTGGTTTAGTGTTAAATAAAAGGTGATCAAATCATGATATACACTATTTCAGCTTTTTCGGATGATTAGGTGCATAATAAACAGAATGTTCCTTCTTACTTTCTTGCAAGAAATGAGATGAATCATCCGAAATAGATTAAGTTGAAATTACGTCTGTAACTTAAGTTATGATATGAAGTTGTATTATAATTGGTAGGAAGAAAACTCAGAGTGTATTATGATTTTGGATTGTGAAGGTAATTGTTGGAATCAATTATACTTTAAATTTAGGGCAAGTAAAATAGAATATTCTTTCTGTCCATTTTGTTTTAACAGTGTACTAGGACTCTTTATATTGACTTCACTTTAAGTTAGAAAGTATGAAGTAATTGATGTCATTATAACAGGGTTGTTTAATTGAAACAATTAGTGGAATGCAATTGTTTTAAGGATTAGTGCTTATCATGCTCAATTCATTGAACTGACCCATGCTAGCAATTTTTGCAGATGGACTTCGTAAGTGGTAAAGGAAGGAAAAATCTGATATGATGCATTGACTGCTCTAAATTGGTTCTTATGAAGAATTATGATTTGATTTCTAAACTGTATTGTGAAAAGAAAAGTTATCTTTTTTTTTAAAGGCTATTGTCTTAAAGTATGTTGAAGTGCATAAGTTGTAATTGTATGGATTTGGAAATGAATGAAATAGAGAGATATTACTTATGTGGATTGTGTAACTTATCTTGTTGGGTTGATCTTCTTATTATCTATATGAATGAGTGTGCATTCTTATTGTTATTATACAATGGAATATAGATGAATTTCTTAAGTAAGCCATAGCTAATTATGTGGCTGAATACTACATTCTTAATTAGTGATTCTTTATAACTTATGATTGTGATTAAAAAACTGTAAATAAGATCACTGCATTTATAAGGAACATTGAGAGTGGGTTAAGCCCTAAAATGTAACTATAAGAAGAAGAGGACTTTCCTCTCTTGTAATGCACTAATTATAAAAGGAATATATGGTTATAAATCACTAAGACTTAACAGTATTAAGTCTGATATGTCTTAGCCTATTAGGTTGATACATTTCCTTCATTGGATAAGTTATTTAAAAATAACGAAACTTAAATTGTTGTTGTCTATTTTTTGGATAAAAGGTTGTTAGGTCCCAACCGACAACCAGAAGCAACCTTAAGTTAATTAAGACCCTTTTGTAAAGTTGAACCCTAATTACAAAAAGGTAACTTAAAGAGTGTTGGACTCGGGGTTAGGGAAGGCTGCCAAAATATGTAGTTCTGTAACCCAAATATAACTTAACGTAAGTAAATTCTTGGAGGTATGTACATCTTTTTGAGGTTGTCCCATAGGATGTTGACACATGTCAATTGCAAGGTTGTACCTTCAAGAAGATTAGGATCTTCTTGAGGATACAACAATGTAGATGACATGTGGCAACACCCTTCTGCATTGATCATTAAGATTTATGCACCTGGTACTTGATCAAGATTTCTCTCCGGGACTGGTTAAGACCATAATCAGGTTATGAGGAAGCCCTTTGAGACTCAGGGTACCTTGGCACACGGGGTTAACTTCGGTTGACCCAGTATGCCAATTTACCCTTAGTCTTTAAGAGCCTCTTCATATCATGGACTATGATGTTAATCCAAACTAGAGTGAAACCTTGGGACAAGGGGACTGACAGTCAGTATAAGACGTTCTATATAACAATAGAGTGGGGTGAAGGACGTATTCCAGGATTGACAAGTATGCCGTCAAGGAATAAGTAATATGATATCGCAAGATGTTGATTGTGTTGTCCTATGTCACCTAGTCTAAGGATCGTGATGCTGATGAATATTGGTAACAATTATTCAGATAGGTTCCTTGACAGATCACTCAGAACCTAGAATAGGGTAAGAGAACCATGAATATGAAGTATTCAGTAGAAAACTCCAAGCTCAAAAACTAATAAACAAGAAGCTATACTGAACAAAATATTCAAGATAATCAAAGAAAAAAAATGACAAAACACAAGATTTAACTTGGGAAACCCTTTCAGGAAAAAAAACCAACACAATAACTTCTCTCTCTTATTGCATTAACTTAACCATTTACAATACAATAATGTACTTCCAAGTTATGCTTTACCCTACTGCATCTCCAGCTATTTGTAAGCAAAACAGTAAGAAACCATCAAAGTGGTTTTACAATACAATGGGTACCAAAACCATGGGCTAATAAACACCCATAACGGTTCCCCATACTTCATGGATTATGACACCACCCATATATACGTATAGATAAAAATAACATATCTATACCCCCGAAAAAATAGGGATTTCTAAAAAATTTTTCTCGGGGGTAGCCCCAAACCCCCTAGCCCGGCCAGCCCCCAGGACCCTTGCTAATGCTCATGGAAGAGGTGTACAATACTCTTGGGTATACAATATACAAAATATAAAACACATTCTAACATTCTCCCACTTGTTGTATACTTTGCAAAAAGGGGGCTACACTTCCATATAGTCAGCAGCTCAGGGCATTCAAGCCCATCAATTTTCTACACCAAGAAAATTTTTCAGCACTCATAGCCTTAGTTAAAGAGTCAGCAACATTATCCTTTGTGTCCACCTTACTTAGTAGTATCTTATTCTCCTCCACCATTTCTCTTACAAAATGGTATTGAACATCAATGTGTTTCGTTCTTGAATGATACTCAGGGTTCTTTGCTAGAAAAATTGCACTTTGACTATCACAATCGATCCTTACAACATTTTGAGTGAACCCAACAGTAGAGATTAGTCACCAAAGCCAAACCGCTTCTTTACTTGCATGAGTAGCTGCCATGTACTCAGCCTCTATGGTGGATATCGCAACACTTGCTTGATGTTTACTCATCCAACTTACTGCTCCACCAAACAAGTTGAACATAGAACCACTGGTAGACCTGCACATATCCAAGTCTCCAACCCAGTCAGAATCCACAAA
The DNA here is from genome assembly GCA_018340775.1 of Taxus wallichiana var. yunnanensis. NCBI lineage: Eukaryota > Viridiplantae > Streptophyta > Pinopsida > Cupressales > Taxaceae > Taxus > Taxus wallichiana. Next base: position 96,345,700 of record CM031233.1, on the reverse strand, counting down.
AGCATGTAGATCTAATTTTTTACTTTCATTAGGTTTTTCCTGATAATAAATTGCATAATGAGATGTCCCACGCAGTACTCAAGATTCTCTTTACAACAGTCCAATGTTCCTTTTCGGATTTGATATGAATCTACTCACTACTTCCATTTCATGTACAATATCAAGTCTAGTACAAACCATTGCATACATCAAACTACCAATCGTGCTAGAATATGGTACACCGAGACATGTCCTCTATTTCTTCTTCAGTTTTAGGACATTGTTCAGAAGATAAATTTTGACCAACAGGTTAAGTAATACTAACAGGTTTACTTTCATGCATTTGAAACCTTTGCAATATCACCTTAAGATACTTTCTTTGATTTAACACTAATTTCTTATTTACACGATCTATTTTTATTTCCATGCCCAAAATAAATTTTGCACCACCGAGATCCTTCATATCAAAATGAGATGAGAGTTGAGATTTAACATGACTGACCAATTTCTTACTATTACCAATTAACAACATGTCATCAACATACAATACAATGATAACATAATATTCACCTTCATGTTTAAAATAAACACAGGGGTCAACTTTACTTCTTTCGAGCCCAAGTCTCAACACATACCTGTCAAATTTCTAGTTCCACATTCTTGGTGATTGCTTCAAGCCATATAATGAATTTTTCAATGTACACTCCAAATCCTTTTTTCCTTTGATCTTGAATCTTTCTCGCTACGTTATTAAGATTTTCTCCTCAAGCTCGCCATGCAAAAACACTATCTTAACGTCCATTTTCTCTATTTCCATATTGAAAGCAACAACAATAGCTAAAATAAATATAATAGAATGTAACTTAGAAACATGAAAACATATCTCACCAAAATCCAGTCCCTCCACTTGAGAGAAACCCTTACCACAAGGCGAGATTTATACTTTTCTATTTTCCCATCTACATTATACTTCTTCTTAAACACCCATTTACAACCAACCTATTTTCTTCCAGGAGGTAATTTCACCAAGTCCCATGTATTATTATTATATAAGGACTCCATTTCTTCCTCCATATCCTTTTTCTAAAACTTGCTTTCATTAGATCCAAAATCCTCCTTCACATTCTTGGGTTCATCATCAGTAACAGATAAAATTGACAAAACAGAAGTAGAACGGAAATCAAGAGGACTATACCTCTCAGGTGCCCTTCTCAGCCAATATGATCTTCTTAAGATAGGATTTTATGGTTCAACATCTTCTGGTTCCTCATCTTATTCATATAAATATTCCCCATGCAACAACTCTCTTTGTGGTTCATCTTTTGTAGTCGCATCAAATTCAGACATAGATTCATCTTCCTCAATTTTAACATGATCTTCCTCTAGTTTTGCTTCCTGCTCTAGAATTTTCTTAAGCTCTCTAAAAATTACATTACGGCTAAAAACAACCTTCCATGTTTCTAGATTCCAAATCTTGTATCCTTTTATGCCATTAGAGTATCCAATAAATATGCACTTAGCAGATTTATTATCTAACTTGGTTCTTTTCTCTTTTGGAATATACATATAAGCAATATAACCAAATACATGTAAATGTCTAATAAAGGGTCTCTTACTAGTCCATTTTTCCTGTGGAGTTTTTCCTTCAAGTGCAAATGTTGATGATTTATTAACCAAATAGCACGCAGTTGCCACTGCTTCTACCTAGAATTTTCTATCCAAACCGCGCCACTGAGCATACTCCTACACTTATCCATCAACATTTTGTTCATCCTTTCTGTAACTCCATTCTGTTGTGGTGTATATGGAGTTGTCTTCTTCCTTTCTATTCCACACTCTTTAGAATTTCTCAAAGGCATTAGAGCAATATTCCCTGCCATTGTCACTTTTCAAAACCTTTATCTTCCTTTCTATCTGATTTTCCACAAGAGCCTTAAACTCTTTGAATTTATTGAAAACCTTAGACTTATTATGAATAAAATATGCCCAGGTATTTCTTGAAAAATCATCTATAAAACTAACATAGAACATGGCTTTTCCTAGTGATGGAACTTTTACAGCTCCAAAAACATCACTTTGTGTATCAAATGTAGAATTCCTTCTGATCTTGTAGCATTAGTAGGGAACTTTACTCTAGTATGCTTTCCAAACACACAATGCCCACAAAAATAAAAATCTAAAGGACACTCGACAAATCCTTCAACCATACCTTTTACTTTTAAAGTATGAATTCCTTTCTCTCCGATGTGTCCCATCCTTTGATGCCATAACATTCTCTTCATTACAGAAGATGTAGGATTTGGATCTGAAACTTTCTTCTCCTCTAGAACCATAGAGCTATTACACTCATTAGTAACAATACTTTCATCAATCCCGAATAGTATTCTAGTAAGGATGCGTCTTTCCAATACCATTGCATTCTCGAACCATCTTACAACTATCTTTACTAAATGCTACCTAAACACCTGCATCATTCATCTTACTTACAGATATTAGGTTTCTGGTCAAACCTGGAATGTGTAGAACACCTGGAAGGGTTTTAATCCTTCCATATTTAAACCTCATCTTGATTCTCCCACAACCAATGATTGTAACACCCGCTAAAATAACCCACTTGAGACCCAAGAACAACCTAGGATTAGTTAGGAAAATTATGGAATAAATTTTTTTGTTTAAAAGAGTCTACAACTAGGTTATAAGACAACAGTTGTCACTAGCAAGTTCCAGAATAGTTCTAATCCACTAGAAAATAATTTTCTCTTATTAACCATTATTAGAGGTCACAAGGTCCAAAATTATCATTAGAAAGTTCAATTAGGTTCAGAGGGTAATTCCTCACCATACCCACTCTCTAACAGGCTTTAAATATTCAACTTGATTTTTCTCAAAATTAACGCATTCAAAATTCCCTAAATAATTCCCATTTGATAGGAAATTTCCTCACCTTTCCAGTGATATAAAGAAGTCCTCCTAACTCCTCATATTTTTCAAGTTATGGGCCGTGGGCCTTGGGGTGAAAATTTTCCCAAGAGCAGGCCTGTGGGCCCAGGGAGAAATTTATCCCCAAGGGCGGGTCGGCGGGCCATGGGGAGGAAAATTTACCCATGGGCAGGTCGGTGGGCCATAGGGAGGAAAATTTCCCAATGGGGCGGAAAGCCACTTTTACACCCACGAGTATCCGCGAGGGACACGTGGCGTCTCCTAAGACAACGCAGGGAAAGCGGGGTGGTGGGGAGAAAATTTGTTTAACACCCTAAGGGCAAAGAGGGTAACATTCACCCATGCCTCTACCCACACCTCTTGATGCCATGTGGCAGCTTCTGATTGGGCATGCGGCCATCGGGCGGTGGGGAAAAATTTAGAAAAATTTCCCAAAATTTTCCCAAATTTTCCAAAACCCAAAAAGGAAAAAAGGACTCGCTCCTCTACCATTACCTCACGATGCCACGTGGGCAGCTCTGATTGGGCTCTGGGGTGGGGCAAAAAGAAAAAAATTTGGAAAATTATCCCAAAATTTTTGGAAGGACTAAGTTAAAAAGTGATCCGCCCCTCCACCGACACCTCGTGGTGCCACGTGGTAGCCTCTGATTAGCTATGGGCCAATGGGGCAGCAGGGAAATTTTGAAAATTTTCCCAAAATTTTCCGAAGCCTTAAGGGAAACATTCGGGCCCATGGGCCCGCCAAGGAAAATTTTCCCAAATTTGTTTTTTGACGCCAATTGAAGAAAAAATCAAAAGGCTTTAAATTTTGATAGAGAGATTGGTTTTTGGAAAATGAGGACTTTCTAGAAATCTCTCGACGTCATCTTTGCATAGGATTCATTAATTTTTAATTTTGATAAATTTTAATGTGTCAATTTCACGAAAATGATCTGCAGGCTTTTATAGTGCAAACTGGTAAATTTTAACTTGTGAGAATTGTTCAATTTGATATTATTCCTCTCTCAACATGTCAAATGAACATGGAGAATTGTTCTTAGGTGTATTTAGGATAAGTTTGTGAGGTAGATCTATTTGATTGAGTTCTAATTTGAAATTTTACAATTTTGACAACAAAATGACTGTGAAAGCTTTGAACTCGGTTTTTCCAGGTTTTGTAATATTTCCTTTAAGTATTTTTGTCTAATTGGATTTGTTTAGGGAAATTACTTCAATTTAATTGTTTAGTTTGTTATTTCATTGTTGTAGGTTCGGTCTATGCATTTTGGATTAAATAATTCCCAGTTTAATAATACAAAACATAAATCAAATTTTAAAGGGTTTATTTTACATTTTATTCTTCCAAGTATTATAATACATTCCAATTCTAATATAATACATTTAGTTGATTTAATTCAACTATTCAAAAGCTAAAATACATCTTTGATTTCCAATTTTCACATATTTCAAAAGAAAAGTATTACACTTCCTTTATATGCATTTCTTCCTTTCAAACAGATTACAACTACATTTAAAAGATCGATTCATTACCATAGTGCAATTTGAGAAAGGTAATACATCATTTATTGATTCCAAGAGACAACTTTGTAACATCCTTCTTTTATTCTTTGAATGCAATTTCTTTCACATTCTTTCAAAACAAAACAGAGTTTATCTCTTTTATATTTCACTTTGCAACTTTCAAAATCAACACAACGTCTTTCCATTACAAAAAATTTACAAGTTCATCCACTTCAAGTGGGAAAGGTTACAATAAAATTTATCTCAACAAGGGAGTGTCAAATTGTCTTTTTCTCAGCTACAGAACAACAACATGCAGATTTCTCATTCTTCTAAATTGTGATCACAACAAGAGTAGGGGAAAGGCAACGCTCTCCACCCAACCAAGACATCCAATGAAGAGGAGAAGTCATACTTTTTCATTGGCCCCTGAGCCCCAACCACAAAGCAATAAAAGATGTGATCCAACTCATGGCAACAAAAGGCTTCCAAAAACACACAAGCAACACTTTCACAATAAAAACATAGTCCAAAACAGAATGTAGTTTAAAACTACATTAAAGCATGAAAAAAATTACTAAGTCTTCATCAAGTAGGCCAAAGGAGCAAGAAACTACGGGGATGCTTCTTATGCCTCCCTGAAGGGGAAATGGGTATCACCACCTGAAATACAATCCAAAAATATAGTATATCAAAACCCCTGACATTCCTTATGCCTCCCCAAAGTACACCTTATTCCTCACATTTCCTTACGCCTCCCCAAAGTACCCCTTATTCCTCGCGTTTCCTTATGCCTCCCCAACCTCTTATGGCACCACATAACGAGTAAAGAAATGTAAGCTATTTCTTTGTAAGGTGGAACCCAAATCCCAACTCCCCCATCATTATACCTCACTAAAACACACTTATGCCTCCCACAAAATAAACCTCATAGTCTTCTCCTACACCATTCCTAGGCCATCTACCCAACAACCCACAAACATGCCAAAATATTCACACATTAACATTTACATTCATAAAAGAAGATCATTTCAAGAGCCAAGCTCCCACCTCTCCATGATGGAGTTTCCTAAGTTCCAAACAACAGTTGTTTCCAAGAAAACAATCAAAAAATCCACCAAACAGCAAGCATGCAACAATCTTCAAGCTTCTCCAAAAGTAAGAGCTCCCCAAAACAACAAGAGAATTTACCTCAAAAGGATTTTCCAAAAGTGAAGCAACCCAAAACAAGGCAAGGAATTAAAATTTAATAGAAGAGGGAAGGGAAGAGGATGAGGTGGGTCCATGTAGGATGTCACATCACACATCCTCAACTCCAACCCCAAAGTCAACTTCATTCTCCAATGCATAATAAATAGGTGGGTGAATAATATGACAGTTTACTTACACACTCAAATCTAACCCACACCCCAAAGGACTGAAATTAAATCATGTAAGAAAAGTGCAATTAAAACCTACAATTTTCCTTCTCAAAAATTATTATAAAAGTCTAATCTCAACTCTCCAACCGTAGGTATGGTTGGTAATTAAATTTAAGAGGTATGGGACAAGTTTAACTTGTCCCACAAGCCTCCAAAATCAGCCTCCAAGGACAATTTCGAATTTCCAAGAAGGTGGAGTGTTTCACACTCAAAAGTTAACTTACACATCACTTACACATCTCTTACAACACTTTAATTCAAGGCCAACAACTCTATTAATTACTTTCTTATGACATATTTTAATTAATTAACTTAACAACATGATTACTCACAAAATTACACACCATTTAATGAATAATGAAAGGGTAAAAGCACCACAAGATAAACACATGCAACATTAAACAAAAGGGTCAAATAAATAAATACACATAACCCCTTGGTCACATTTAAAGGTGGTTCCCCCATGGGAATCCCTAACAAAACAACCACACACAAATAAATACTAGTTGCCATGGTGACCTTGTTGAATTCATCTAGAATTCCAATGTGGTTGGTCTCCAATCCCCCATGTTTGTTGTGATATTTTAACCTACAAAACACAAATACCTCCTTCGGCCTCATGGCCATATCAGAACATCCAAAATAATATAAATATAATTCCCAAAATCATCTAGATATATGAATCACAACAACATCAACGCAATCTAACAATATCATTTGCAATTTTACTCAACAACTATATCATCATCAAATAATTTCCATTTCTAGGTCTACTCACAATATCTAAATATCACAAGTCCAACAACATCCATAATATAACCATGTTAAATAGTATATCAACATCAATATCCAAAATGTCTCTAATAATCATCATGCATCATAACTGAATCAAGTCAATAATAATCCATGATCTAACATCTATCATCATACTATAATAAGGTCCATAATCATGTCTATAATATAATCAGCAATATCATGATTAGTATCAAAAAGGTGTCAAAGGAAGTGGGCACTACATCCCCCTCCCCTTAGACTCGAATTCCTCTTGGAAGTCACTGGAACAAATGTGGAAACTAAACTCGTAGCAAAGTAGCATCCTCCCATGTAGCTACAGTCTCATCATATCTATCCCACTACACCCGGACCTGATCAACCTCTCTACCTCGAAGGCCCAGGGTCCTGCGATCTAGGATGTGAACGGGCTCCACCATCACCTACCCCTGATCCTACACCTACAATGATGTCCAATCTAACACATGAGAAGGATCTGCAACATATCTCCTAAGAACTGAAACATGAAACACATCATGTACATGAGACAAGCTAGGTGGCAATGCTAGACGGTAGGCCAAAGGGCCGATACGCTCCAAGATCTCAAAAGGACCCATGAATCTAGGAGCTAACTTAGAACATTTTCCATAATGGATAGGGATCTTGTGTGGCCTAAAATGAAGGAAAACCTTCATGCCCTCATCAAAACTACGGTCTGTCCTATGCTGATCTACATACTTTAGTCTTCCTGTCCTCTGCCTCCTGCATTCTCTGTCTGATCAAAACCACCTAATCCTCCATGTCCTGCAACAAAGCTAGTCCAAGAGAAACCCTATCCTCTAGTCTATCCCAACTAAGAGGTGTCCTGCACTCTCTACCATACAAAGCCTAAAAAGGAGCCATGCCTATGGAACTCTGAAAACTATTATTGTAGGAAAAATCCATCAAGTACAGGTACTCCTCCCATCTAGACTACTGATCCATCATGTACATCCTAAGCATGTCCTCTAAAATTTGATTCACCCATTCCATCTATTCATCTGTCTCAGGGTGATATGATGTGCTGAAATTAATCTTCGTCCTGAGGGCTTGTTGTATGGTAGTCTAAAAATGGGAAGTGTACAAAGGATCGCGGTCACTAATGATCTTTTGCGGAATCCCGTGAAACCTCAAAATCTCATCCAAATATACCCGTGTCACTGGAGTAGCTGTATAAGTGGTCTTCACCAGAGAAAAGTGAGCCACTTTTGTAATTTATCAACTATGACCAAGATGGCGTCGTGGTGATATCTCAACATCGGTAGCCCAACAATGAAGTCCATGGAAATGGTGTCCCATTTCCACTCCGGTATAGCATGAAGAAAGAGAAGGCCAACTTGATGATGATGCTCGACCTTTACTTTATGGAACTCTAAACATTGTGACATGAATTGGGCCACGTCTCTACGAAGTCCTCTCCAATGATACAACTATCTCAAGGTGGCGTGCATCTTCTTCACCCTAGGATGGGCTGAATAAGGTGCATGATGTGCCTCTACCAAGATGTCTGCCTCAAGCCTCCATCTCTGGGAACATAAATCTGACCTCTGTGCTTGAGAAGACAATCTTCCTCTAAAGAAAAACCATCAAAATTCCCCTTGAGGGGTATCTGATACTCGATCCCTGCTCAAACTGCAATGTAGAAGATGTCAAGAGGAAGCTACTGAAGAATCCTACTCCGTAAATATGTGCCCACTGAATTAGCCATAAGCACATGTCTCCTTCTACTGAGAGTGTCTACCACCACATTCTCCTTCCCTTTCACATGCTCTATCTCTATATTATACTCACAAAGAAACTCCATCCAATTCCGCTGATGAGTGTTGAGATTGTGTTGCGTGAAGAGGTGGCGAAGACTCAAGTGATCTGTCATGAGTGTGAATCTCCTACTAAGAAGAAAGTGTCTCCATCGAACCAAAGCATGCACAACTTCCGCAAGCTTAAGATCATGAATTGGATAATTAAGCTTGTAATCCTTGAGTTTGTGAGACTCAAAATTCACTACTCTACCCTCTTGCATCAACACACCTCCAAGTCCTGCTAAAGAAGCATCTGTGCAAATGAAAAAATCACCCTGTGGATCCGGCACTAAGAAGAATAGGTGTTGTAGTGAGACATTCCTTAAATTTACTGAAGGCATGATCACACATGTCTGACCAAAAAAAATTCTTCCCTTTCCTCTGAAGGGAAGTGATGGGGTGCGTAATATGAGAGAGTCCTAAACAAATCTCCATAGTAACTCTGCTAATCTCATGAAGCTGCACACCCTCACTCATAGTAGTGGTGCTGGCCCAATCCATAATAGCTCTAATCTTGGAAGGATTGATGATGATACCCTCCCCAAAAATGAAATGACCCAAATACTAACCTCCATCTGAAATAATGCACACTTCTCCAAGTTCCCGTAAAGCTACTTCTCCCAGAAGACACTGAAGAGCCTGGAAAAGGTGCCCCTCATGCTCCTAATATGTACATGAATAAATCAAAATTTCATTAAGGAAGATGAGCAAGAAGTGATCCAAGAATTTCCTAAATACCCCATTCATCAAACTCATAAACACTATGGGGGCATTAGTCAAACCAAAAGGTACCACTGTGAACTCATAGTGGTCATATCTCATATGGAAGGTGGTCTTATGAATGTCTACCTCCAAAATCCTCAACTGATGATAGCCTGACTTAAGGTCTATCTTAGAGAAAATTGTGGCTCCCTTCATCTGATCAAATAAATCATCAATGCGCGGAAGGGGATAACGATTCTTGATCATTACTTTATTCAACTGGTGGTAATTAATACACAACCACAAGGATCCATACTTCTTATTCATAAAAATCACTTGTGCACCCCAAGGGGATACACTAGGATAGATAAGGCCTTTCTCTAGGAGGCCCTCCAGCTGTAACTTGAGCTCATAGAGCTCTGGGGTGGTCATCTGATAACTTTCTCGTGATAGGTTCTTCTCGAGGAACTAGATCTATATGAAAATCAATCTCATGTGGGGGTGGTAACCTCGGTAGCTCCCCTGGGAAGACATCTACAAACTCTCTCAAAATGGGGTAATCATCTAGCGATGATCCACTAGACCCATCCTTTGATCTCATAACTAACTAATAACATACAACTGACAACCCCGTCACATACATAGCTTAAGATGCATAGCAGAGATGGTGCGAATAGAAATGGGTCTCCTGACCCCTTGAAATCACCGACTCAACTCCCAAATCATCTACACAAGATATAATCTTGTGGTAACAATCCACTCTAGCCCTATGTGTGTAGAAAACCAATCCATACCCAAGATGACTCCATATGAGCCCAAAGGAAGGATACAAAGATCCGAGGTAGTGGTGAAAGGTCCCAAATCTACCACACACTCCTTAACTAAGGAGTCTACAGAGATCTTGGCTCTAGAAGCCATCTCAACATCCCAACTATGACCCTGCCTAACTACCACCATCCATTGCTCTACTAAAGATGGTGCAATAAAAGAATTAGAAGAACTAGAATCAAACAAAATGGAGGTAGGAATACCACCAATGTTACCTGTAGTCTCAATAACTATACTTTGATGCTCTTCCTAGTGGTTCTTGACCGCGCATACATCCTATGACTACACCTCATATCACCAATAGTAGGCTCTAAGATTTGTGTCTTACCCTTGTTATTAGGGTTATGTGGGAAGTCTCTCCAAAATGTCCAATAACACCACACCCAAAACAACCACCTGATCCTCTCCCTTGTGTAACAGGTCTAGCCAGTACTCTAGAGGTTTGTGGTATGGATCCTGATTATCTAGCTACAGTCTACTGAGGTCTCTGTTGGCGAGCTCCTGTTGAGTGAGCTCTCAAGGCACCTTGTGTCCTTATGGGACCCCTAGGAGGAGGCCCCATACTCCGACCTCTCTGTGCATCAAATATTTGTGGAGGTCTATAAGGTGGGCAGGAATGCTACTGCTTGCTATGGTCTAAAAGATGACTGTGCTAAACCCTATCCACCATGAGGAAGGGGTACTGACCCCCTCGATCTGCTATTCTTGCATCTGCTATATGCGGCTCTAGACTCAGTCTCTAGCCTATTGGGTCTTTCCTCGCATCTCCTCTACTATATAGGCCTTCTCGATGGCCTCAACTAATGTCTATGGATAATGGATCTACACTACACCTCCATTGTCTAAGTTTAGGCCCCAGATGAACCTATGGATCCACACTTGCTCATCCTACATGTAATCAACATATTGGAGTAGATCCAGAAATCTACTCTCATACTCAGCCACTGTAAGAGATGCCTGTCGGAGGTCATGGAACTCATCTATCCACGCTCTGAATGAACCTCCATGACAAATATTTGCTCCTAAAATGCTCCTCAAAGAGCTCCTAGGTAATTGTCTCATAATCAACATGGAGCTTCTACTCCTCTGTCTGCCACTAGACACCAGCTCCATCCCTTAGTAGATGGATCGTAACACGAGATTTTGTGTTTCTAGAATAAGGACAGAGCTTGAAGCATCCGCTCAAGCTCACCAACTAGGTCTCTTCCTAAAATCCACCTATGTCACCATAATAATGTGATGGCTGAAGCTTCAGGATCTCCCTGATGCGATCTGTAGATGTGGTCTGATGGCCTCTAGGTCTCTTTGTATGCTCATCCCTAAGCCTAGGGCTCTGAGACCTCTCTCTATGTCCTAAAACTTGGTCACCCTATCCCCTCTATGGTGACTCTACTCTATCTGACTCTGCATGGAATTTGTCTCCTCCATGCTCCTCATCGAGTCGAGGAGATACATGACCCATAATAAAAGTGACTCTATCATGTCCGATTGCATGTCCTCCTACTAATCCTCCGCATAGAGCGGCATTAACATCCTGGAGAGTCTATAAAATCTGGGGTAGGATGGCTATTACAGAATAATCTGGTGGTGGTAAGTCTAGGTCTATGTGGAAAGACCCCTCATCCCATCTGCACCTCCTATGACATTTAGCGAGAGTTAGTTCATCTTTCTAAGTTTTATTTAGTTTCCATGCTTACTAAAATATGTAATTTCTAAACTAAGTTTTTTTCTAGATTTAAAAGTGTGCTAGGTTTAAGGTTCATGTCTCAAGTTTTCTAGTGTGCCCAATGGGCCAAGATTTTGAACCACTACTTTTGAACCACATGTAGATTTCTCATTCTTCCAAATTTTGATCACAACAAGAGTAGAGGAAAGGCAACGCTCTTCACCCAACCAATACATCCAATGAAGAGCATAATCCATCCTTCTTCATTGGTCCCCGAGCCCCAATCACAATGCAATAAAAGATGTGATCCAACTCATGGTAACAACAAGCTTCCACAAGCACAAAAGCAGCACTTTCACAATAAAAACATAGTCCAAAAAATAGTGTAGTTTATAACTACATTAAATCATGACAAACATTACTGAGGCTTCATCAAGCAATCCAAAGGAGCAAGAAACTATGGGGGATGCTTCTTATTCCTCCCAAAAGGGGAAATGTGTATCACCACCTGAAATACAAACTTCCAAAATATAGTATATCACAGCCCTGACATTCCTTATGCCTCCCCAAAGTACCCCTTATTCCTCACATTTCCTTATTCCTCGCCAACCTCTTATGGAACCCCATAACGAGTAAAGAAATGCAAGCTATTTATTTGTAATGTAGAACCCAAATCCTAACTCCCTCCATCCTTATACCTCCCTAAAACACACTTGTGCCTCCCACAAAAATAAACCCCATAGTCTTATCCTACATCATTCCTAGGCCATCTACCCAACAACCCACAAACATGCCAAAATAATCACACATTAACATTTACATTCATAAAAGAAGAGCATTTCAAGATCCAAGCTCCTACCTCTCCATGATGGAGTTTCCCAAGTTCCAAATAGTTCCAAATAACAGTTGTTTCCAAGAAAACAATCTAAAAATCCACCAAATAACAAGCATGCAATAATCTTTAAACTTCTCCAAAAGTAAGAGCTCCCCAAAACAGCAAGAGAATTCACCCCAACAAGCAGTTTTCCAAAAGTGAAGCAACCCCAAAACAAGGCAAGGAATTCAAATGTAATAGAAGAGGGAAGGGAAGAGGATGAGGTGGGTCCATGTAGGATGTCACATCACACATCCTCAACTCCAACCCCCAAATTCAACTTCATTCTCAAATGTATAATAAATAGGTCGGTGAATAATATGACAGTTTACTTACGCACTCAAATCTAACCCACACCCCAAAGGACTGAAATTAAATCATGTAAGAAAAGTGCAATTAAAACCTATAATTTTCCTTCTCAAAAATTATTATAAAAGTCTAATCTCAACTCTCCAACCATAGGTATTTTTGGTAATTAAATTTAAGAGGTATGGGACAAGTTTAACTTGTCCCACAAGCCTCCAAAATCAACCTCCAAGGACAATTTCGAATTTCCAAGAAGGTGGAGTGTTTCACACTCAAAAGTTAACTTACACATCTCTTACAACACTTTAATTCAAGGCCAACAACTCTATTAATTACTTTCTTATGACATATTTTAATTAATTAACTTAACAACATGATTACTCACAAAATTACAGACCATTAATGACTAATGAAAGGGTAAAATCACCACAAGATAAACACATGCAACATAAACAAAAGGGTCAAATAAATAAATACACATAACCCCTTGGTCACATTTAAAGGTGGTCCCCCCATGGGAAACCCTAACAAAACAACCACACACAAAAAATACTAGTTGCCATGGTGACCTTGTTGAATTCATCTAGAATTCCAATGTAGTTGGTCTCCATTCCCCCGATGTTTGTTGTGATATTGTAACCTACAAAACACAAATACCTCCTTCGGCCTCATGGCCATATCAAACATCCAAAATAATATAAATATAATTCCCAAAATCATCTAGATATATGAATCACAAAAACATCAATGCAATCTAACAATATCATTTGCAATTTTACTCAACAACTATATATCATCGTCAAATAATTTCCATATCTAGGTCTACTCACAATATCCAAATATCACAAGTCTGAACAATGTCCATAATATAACCATGTTAACAAGTATATCAACATCAATATCCCAAAAGGCCCTAATAATCATTATGCATCATAATTGAATCAAGTCAACAATAATCCATGATCTAACATCTATCATCATACTATAATGAGGTCCATAATCATGTCTATAATATAATCAGTAGTATCATGATTAGTATCAAAAAGGTGTCAAAGGGAAGTGGGCACTACAATGATCTTACAGGTTGAGTTGTCTCCCAGATATACATCACCTCCATTACACTTTTCATATTCATAGAACCACTCCTTATGTGGTGTCATATGAAAGGAGGCACCCGAGTCAATCAACCATGCACTGTCACATGCATGCAAGATGTAAGCCACCAAAAAAATCCCCGAGTCTTCAGTAGAGGATTTTATATCTGAAGATCCACCATCATCAGATGACTTACCCTTATCTACCTTCTTATATCTACAGTCCTTTTGAAATGCCCCATTTTACCACAGTTCCAACATTTCCTCTTATATTTTTTTGTAGTCTTCGATTTACTTCTGGACTTTGACTGTCCTTGCCTCTTCTTTCTTTTCTCTTGGGTACGACCTCTTACATATAATTCATCCTTGGATTGATAATCCTCAATGGATTTCTGCCTTGTTTCTTCTGATAGTAAGGCTGTAACTACATCCTCAACTAATAATTTACTTTTAGTACTAGTAATAGCCATAACTAGATTATCCCAAGACTCAAGTAAAGAACACAAAAGAGTAATACACTTATCCTCTTTTTCCATTTTAATATAAAAAAAAATCAACTGACTTAGCACAATATTAAAGATGTTTAGATGTTTTGAAATAGAGTCTTTGTTATTCATTCTTAATGAATATAGATTATTTCGAAGAAACAATTAATTCACCAGAGACTTTGTGTGATACAAAGTCCCCAACTTCTCCCATAACACTTGCATAGATTTCTCATTTGACACATTCAGCAAAACTTAATCTAATAGACACAATCTGATTGAACTCCTTACCTTCCTATCAATATTTTCCTAGTCCTCTACCTTCATACTCGTATGTATGACTCCAAAACAGCAATCCATTGATATTTATCCACAAGAAGATCTTCCATCTTGAGCTTCCATAACTCAAAATGTTGACCATTAAATTTTTTTGATCTCGATCCTTGTGCTTCTCGTCATTTTCTTCTACTTGAAAAATTCACCCGAAGATCTCCCACTCAAATTTTTTTTATCACAGATTTAGAAACCCTAACTCTTCACATAAAAGCTAAAACCTAGCTCTGATACCAAATGAAGAGAATTTAATTGATAAACTAATAAACAAGAAGCTATGCTAAACAAAATATTCAAGATAATCAAAGAAAACAAATGAAAAACACAAAATTTAACCAAAGCAAATGACAAAAACAAGATTTAACCTGGGAAACCCTTTCGGGATAAAACTGAGCACAATAACTTCTCTCTCTTATTGCATTAACTTAACTGTTTACAATACAATAATGTACTTCAAGTTATGCTTTACCTTCTCGCATCTCAAGTTATTTGTAAGAAAAATAGTAAGAAACCGTCAAATCGGTTTTACAATACAATGGGTACCAAAACCATGGGGTAATAAACACCCATAAGGGTTCCCCATACTTCATGGATTATGACACCACCCATATATATGTATAGATAAGAATAGCATATCTATACCCTCAAAAAAATAGGTATTTCTAAAAAAAATTCTTGGGGGCTAACCCCACGACTCCCGATTGGGGGGCCACTGGACTCCCAAATCCCCCAGCTTGGGCTAGCTCCGGACCCCTGCTAAGACTTGTGGAAGAGGTGTAAAATACTCTTGGATATACAATATACAAAATATAAAACACATTCTAACATTAAAACCCCTCTCGAGATTCCATGGTAAGTTGTGATCATAGCATGACACGTGTGTGTGAAGTTAATAGAGGAGTATAATATTGAGTATGCTGGACAAATGATTTTTTGAAGCAAAATAAAGCTCAATTTCTATAAAACCAAATTGATGCCTTAGATGGCTTGGATATGGATGGTATGTCCCTTGACCAATGTTTCTCATAAATTTTATGTCATGGAATGCATGGGGACTTACAGACTCTAATCACAAGTATATTGTTCATGATGTTTGCCAAAAAAATTCCAACTTAGATGTTTTGTGTCTTTAGGAAGTTAAAGTTATAGGTTTTTAGTTGTCAATGGTTTGTAAATCCATTTGGTCAGACAATGTTGTTTCTACCAGTTATCACGATGGAGGGTGCGAGGGATTTAATTTCCTTTTTTGCTCCTAAATGGTATCCCTTCTTTATAGATCATGGCGTCGACCCTATCAATCAAGCCATCTGGGCCCTATTTAATATTGAAAGTTTCCTTTTGGCTTCATCAACATTTATGACTCTAATGATGCAGCTAAAAGGGTTGTTCTTTGGTGGTGGATAGCCAATGAAATCCCTGATACTTATTGGGTCATTTGCGGTGACTTTAATATGGTTGAGTTACCCATAGATAAATACGATCACTTGCCTATGTGATGTATAATTGGAAAAAGGAAGGCGTGGTTTTATATGCATGATAAATTCAAGTTTATGATCCAAACACCTTCCCAAAGGCCCACTTCGAAACATGCTTCACTTGGTCCAATCTTCGAGGTGGATCAGATCGGGTTCTTAATGGCTTGACAGGTCCATGTTGTCCACTGAAGATTTTTTTGAGTTTGACAACATTTATTCCTTCCCTATGGAAGTGATATTATATTTCATCCTTTCTGACCACTTTCCTAGTCAATTTCGTATCACTTGGCAATCTAAGAGGCCTTTTAGTCATAAAGGCTAATTTTTTTCTCAATACAACCTTGATGGAACACTAACCCACACTCAATAATATTAAACGAGTGTGAAATTTAACATCCCGACCACGCCATATGCATAACTATCATCCACCTCTTCGATCCAACTAGACTCCATATGTATAACATTCGGCGTCACTCCTATTCCAATACCTCCTCCGCTCTTAGCTGGGTGATGGTGGAACTCGAGGGAAATCATTTCTCTGAAACCTTGTAACTCCAGGTGGAAAAGCTTAGACAAAAAATCCAAATTGTGGACAACTATAATGCTCGAGGCACTCAAATCTATGCCCGCCTCCATTGGCTCAAGGTTGGGGATCGTGTTTCAAAGAAATTCTTTCTTTCACTCAAAGCCGTGCCATTTGCGATGGTGGAACTCAGCTCACGGATACCCAACTCATGTTGTAGGCCTTTATTAATCACTACAAGCTAGTTTTCCAAGCTCAAGCTCCTTCAACGGAGTGACAGATTGCTTTGGATCAATTCTTAGCTGTCGTGCCATGCAAGCTCTCTTAGGTACATAAAATTGCTTGCAACCGCTTGCTCTCCCTCCATGAATTAGAGGAAGTGGTCATGCAAATGGCCAATGAAAAGGCTCATAGCTGCGACTGATTCTCTTACAAAATTTACAAATCGCTATGGGATACAGTTGGCTTGGACCTTTTTCAGCTCTACCTGGAAGGATTTTAGATCTAGACTCTTGGCCCTCATCTTAACAAAGGGAATATTAAGTTCATCCCTAAGCCTGGAGACCCGAACTAATAAGTAATTGGCATCGTATAACATTGATTAATGTGTCTTATAAAGTTCTTGCCAAATCTCTTGCCATTTGGTTGCGTCACATTCTTCCAGCCATTATCCAACTGGAGAAAATAAGTTTCATCGAAGGGAATTATATCTTTGACAACATCATTACGGTTTGGGAAGACATGGAATGGGCACACATATCCAACTAGCCAACCCTTTTCATCAAAATCAACTTTGAGAAATCTTATAATAGGATATAGTGGCCTTTTATTTTTGCTATGCTTCAAGCCCTGGGTTTTGGTCCCAATTTCATTCAATCTATCAAGATGCTTTTTACACATGCCTCCACCTAAATCACCATTAATGGGCATAGGTTGGCTCCATTTTCCCTTTTCAAATCCATCCAAGAAGGTTTCCCATTAGCACTCACTCTTTATGTTCTTATGGCTAAAGGGTTTGGCTATCTGCTCACCAAATAAAAATCTCAGGGTCTTGTCAAGGGAATTTCCTTACCTTCATCCAATAGCTCCCAATTGCTCAATGGTCATTTCATAGATGATTCCTTCCTTACACTCATTGAAGATGAAAGTAACATTAGCAATGTTATGCAGTGCCTTGAAACTTTCTGTTTAGTTGTAGGCTCTTCCATTCAATGGTGTAAATCACAATGCTCTGGACAATCCTTCCTCCCCAAACCCCCTGGATAGCTATGTATGGTTGGAAGATGCTCAAACATGGTGAAATGTTTAAATTTTTGGTATTCCTTTTTCCTTTAAAGTTTCACCTATCAATCTTTGGCAATATGTCATGCAACGAGGGGCTTGAAAGTTAGAATATTGGATAACTAAGTTGTTTTCTTTAGTGGAAAATTTTAGATCTATTCCAAATTTCTTTAAGCCACACACGTGTATTGTTCTTTCTACTGGGTCCCACCCAAAAACATTGTGTAGAAGTTAGAAAAATTTCTCCAAGATTTTCTATAAACTAACGATTCATTTCGCAAAGGATTTCACAGAGTTGCATGGGAGACTTGTTGTCTTCCTAGAGAATTAGGAGGGTTAGGCCTCATTGACATTTTTCATCAAGGACAAGTTCTTTGCTCCAAATGGATAATTCATTACAAAGAAGGGAAGAAGCTTGGAAAGTTCTTCTATAACATGGCATCGTTGATGGCTTCCCTTATGGCCGCTGACTTGGAAAGGCATTGGATTTTCCAATCTTCTCATTTCCCCCATCCCAATTAAGGTGGTCGGCATTGTTATGCTCAAAAGTATTTGGAAAGCTTGGGAGTAGGTCAAACCATGACTTATGTGGAATGGTAACGAATTTTGTAATGGTATTTCATTTAACCACCACTCCTCGTGGTGGTCTTTTTCATTCAAATCCAAGATCGTTGTCTTACCAAGGTTCTTTGGATTCCTTCTCTTCTCCTTTTCAGGTGAGGAATTCACACTATCCAAGACCCTTTTTGTAAATGTTCTTAGTATTGGCATCCCTGGAATGAGCTCAAGGCTCAATTCAAATTATATCTGCATGATTATGCCATCATCAATGATATCGTCTCCTTTGTGTCCCTGATCACATGATCCACAAAATATCTGTACTTTCCTTTTTTTCCTTGGTGGATGGATTGGAAGTGGTATGTGGACACCCCTTTTTGGAATTACTCTGTTGGCAAAGGCTATCCTTGGCTTTCACTTGATTTTCCCATGATAGGAAAGCTCAATGCCTGGTGGGAATTGCATTTTTCTCCATCCAGTTGGAGAAGCAGATTCGATAATATGTGGTCCACTTGTGTGGAACCAAAAAATGCTCATTTTCTTTGGTGTGTTCTTCACCAAGGCCTTTTAATTGGCACTTATCTGGTTCATCTTGGTGTTTCACCCCAAATTTCCCTTCTGTGGCCACTTCAAAACCTTGTCTCACCTCTTGTGGTATTGTTCCAAAGCCCAAAAGCCTTAGAACTAGATTCATTCATTCTTTCTCCCCTTTGGACCATAATGTTTTACTTAGAAACATATTCTTTTAGGAGATAATCCTAGAATGCCTCACAAGTTTTTCCAGATTTGGCATGCTTCAGAGGGAAAATTCTCTTTTATCCATGGAAAGAACAAAATTCTTGTTTATTTGCTAATGTTCAAGTTGACCAACAATTCTCTTTTTATAATAAGTATGTAGTTATCGTGAATGTATTATTGCAGATTCAAGTGCAAGTAAACAAGGTTGCACTCGAGGTGGAGTATCTCCAACCTCTTTTTCGGCACTGGGGTGACGCCCCTTTCAATTTTTATCATGAGATGATGCCCCACTCCCACCACTCATCGCCCCATGGCAATGCCAATTGGCATCTCAAAGGTTTCGATCATTGGAGCCGCTCACAATGACACTCTTTCAACTAGGCCTGCCGATCTCTCTGCATTCAACCTCCTTGGAGGAGCTTCTCCCCTATGCCTTTATCTCACTACTAGGGTTGGTATGCCCCTCCACCACCCAAATAACTTGACTGGGGCTTACCAACTGCCCCCTTAGCCACGCACTCACGACGGTTGGAGCCTCCTGCCTTTGCCTAAAAATTTCCTAGGTTGTCTCTCGCCATCTCACCCATTTGGGCACCATTGATGATATCAAAGAAGGAAGCCATCCTGACTTTGCTTAGGACGTGCTATATACCGCAAGGACCTATCTAGTTTTTGGATAGCCTGATCATGATCCACCCTCTGCGAGAACAACAATTCACAATGATGGCTTAATTTCCTTGCTTCTGATTTTTTTGATGTTTTGTAATAGTTGATTTTCATACTCTCTGCCTAATCTTAACTCGTGAATTTGGGGCGTGCTTCCACACCGTTCATTTTTTTGTAAATTATCTCGTATCATTTTACTTGTTAATATACTAGCAACATCATCCATAGGTGCTTATGGGTAGCCGATAGGAAATGACAATTAAGTGTTGTTCTACTTCTTGGTATAATTTGTGAATTTGATTCATTGTTATTTTCTCTTATTGCTTACATTTTGAAGATTTCTTGTGTGCCAAATTGGAAAATTGGAATCAATGAATGAAAAAAATCAAATAATTGATTACACTTATTTATTAGATGTATGTTAGTTGTCATTGTGGGGAGAGAGAGAAATGGTTGAATGAGGAAAATCATTGTTAGATATGCACAATATAGGATTGATGTAAAAGCCTTGATGATTTTTAATGTTTTTTTCTTGGAAGATGTAATTTTGATATAACTAATCTTTTCCATCTTCCTCATATAAAGTATCAACAAGTTCTCCGAGATACAACATATATTGTAAATCATAAAATATTCAAGTTGTATTTTTTAACGTGCTCTAGTATTCACTTCCCTAATGAATAATGAAAAGCTCTACAAGAACTATATAAAATATTTAGTGTTGAATAATTCAAGCATGAAGGTCAGTGAGGAAGCTAATAATTTTGAAAGTGAGGAAGTTTCAAATAAGATTTATGCATTCATTACACCCAATTACCATTTTCTTCGCTATTTTTTTAGTTCTTGAATCTTTAAACCCACTTTGATAGTAAGATTGAATATAGAAAATAGTATTAAATATATAATTATTTACCTTGAAGTCATTTCTACAATGTTAAACCATATTGACTGATATATTGAAGCCAAAAATGCTTTGTCAATCAAACAAAATACTAATTTTGTTTTGAATTAAACTTATTCTTTATATCAAATCTCATGTACCACATGGTTGAAACAATCTACATTGCAAGGAAATATGAATGAACCCTTTTGACAGAATTCAAATACCTCTTTTTTTGCCTCCAAGAGCCCGTTGAGAAAAGAATCACATAAATAATCTAAATGCATAAGAAATACTTCTAATGTTATTTCTCCTCTTTCTAGTTTACATAAAATATACCTTTTTTGTTACAATAACTAGATATTTGTACTTCATTTTGTAAAAACAATGTTATTATTTTCAAGATTTCATTGATTACAAGGAAAGGAAAACCCTTGTGTCTTTGTTTATGGAACAAAATTGCTAACATTAAAAATTCCTTATTGAAAATTCTATCATTATGCCATAGAAATATCTATTAATATTTTATCTTTAAAACCATATTTCATTATTCCCCATCAGTTTTCTTATGTGGAAATTATTAAATGAATCATAGAAATAAAAATACATAAAGAAATGTCAAAAAGTACAAAATAAAATAATAATTTGGATGAAGATGATGCCATTATCAAGGGAATCCACTCTTCAAAGGCTCGTCGACCAATTATTAATTATAAATTGTTATTTATGTACTTAACATATGCACCATGAATGCTATGATTAAATGTACCCGATAATTTAAAACACCTGACATGTCCTAACATATCGATATTAGAAAACTATATTTTTTAGCAATTATTTCAAAACTTGTGTTTGATAAACCATGTTGTTGTAAAAATCCTTATTTACTGATAAGCAAACCTAATATTTGATGCCCATGCAGGGAATATTTCTTGTCTGGGGTTGTATTATAATTATGTTGAGAGACATCTACACTTGTATATATGGAGTGAAAGAGTGTGATGTCGTGCCCATGAAAACATTTTGGGCCCGTGAAATAGAAACTAGGGCCCATTCACCTTTTGAAAATAAAATCAAATACAAATGTAATTTTACTTTACACTTAAATTACATAAGAAAAAAAATACAAATGTAATTTTATTTGAAATAAAAACTAGGGCCCCCTCACAAAATAAAAACAAATATAAATGTAATTTTACTTGCTGCACTTAAATAATAAAAAAAAACAAAAAAAACATTTCATGTTATTTTGTCAATTGTATATGGAACATTTCAAAATTTGTATCGCATTATTTTTTTATTCAAAATATTACCTTTAAAAATATGAAAAGATCATATAATATTTACAAATCTATATAAGTATCCCACCATTAACGTATAAATATAAATTATTGCTCCCTTTTATCTATAAAAATATAGAGAGCAAGAAATTGTTTATATAATTGTTTCTTGTCCCTGAGGGGAAATTTTAGTATATTTAGCTCGTTCAAATGCATGGCATTTTAGCTAGTCTTGTGGTTGTGGGGAGGTGGAACCATGCAACAATGGAAGAGGCATTTAGAAGTTGTGATGCTAATGATATGTTCACTTTTATAGATTCTAATAGTTTAGGGAGATTTAACCTCCATATCACCTATAATAGACTTTCATCAAAAAAATCCATTGGGTAGATTTTATCATGGTTAGCTCTAAATTAAAATTTTATGATGATTTTTTCTTAACATTCATATTATTTGAACATATACAAAGGAGTGTTTGTTGGATTTTACTTAACAATGGTCGAAACAAACTAATATTGGACATCCCATTCATTCTATTTTTCCCATTTAAACGTGGGTTGAGTATTATAAGCTAATACCCACTTAAACTATCATTATTATTAAAAATGGTTGAAAATTATCGAATGACCATTGGCCCATTAGTGAAGTTGCTTGGCTCACAAAGATCCTGTCAGCTTCAATTCTTGCTGAGGCAAAGGCCCGACCTGCACTGGAAAGTCTTGGCCTTGCATTTCTTGTCAAAGATCCTATTGATCAGTGCTTGATTTTTCTCCATGGTTTACATCACATACTACCTAAATTATTCCAGCTCCATAAGCTCGCATACCTCACCTCCATGAGATCAAACTCGGACAACTCCAACTACTTGAGAAGCTCAAATGTTGGTAACTCAAGTGATATAGGAAATGGTACATACCCAAAATTGTAAGGGTACTACGCTGCCAAAACAATGTTACACATGCCCCAATGATGATACAGGTCTCCTCGCAAGGTGTTCGAGATCCAAAAAAGCTCTCCAAGTGTACATTAACATCTGCATGCCCCACTTAGCCTCTGCATGCTTTGTTTTACTCTTTCCCCCTCTTTTCCTTTGCATTTTGGTCTTCAGTGACAAAACCGCCGCCCTGCCTGGGTGGCGGTCTCGTGACCACCACCCAGGTATGGCAGCAGTCCTGTAACCGCCACCCTACTTAGGGTGGCGGTCCTTCACGCATTTTCTAGCACACTCCTTTAATCATGACTTGCGTGATTTTTCAACTTTCACCAGCTTTCTCACCCGTTTTGGCTCATATTAATGTTTTATGTCCCCTGGAATAGTGTTTCTTCATTGTTTAATGGTAAAAGAGTCCTAGTTGGAGTTACCTTTGGGTGAATGGGAATTCTATAAATAGATGGTTTGATTACAAGAAAATGGCTCCTCATCCTCTCATTTCAATAGTTTAGTCTTTCAGTTCTTGCTTAGGAATTCAATAGTTTCCATTTTTGCATGCATAGTTAGTCTTATTGTGCTTTGTTTAGAAGCCATATGATCTTCTTGTTCTAGTGTTATTATTGTTTCATACAATCAATTGAGGTAGGATAATTTCATTTTCATTACAAGCCATTAGAGTTTTAGGTTTTTTCATCAAGAAGGATAGTTTCGTGTTCTGATGTTTTGTGTTGTATGACTCATGATAAATCCCGCTAGGAATTACATAAGCCAAGCTCATCTATTCTCTTACGCTATCCCTCTCCTACTCGCATTGTATTCGGTCTACATCCAAAGCTGCCATTGTTCCAATACCTACTCCTGTTGATGCTAGCATTACATGCTTTTCTTGGATTCACGTGAGCATGAAGGAATGAGGAGACCACACTGAGGGGACAAAGCCACACACAATCAGATTCGCCACTATTCTGCAAAATCCAGGTTCAAGCTTTCAAAGTTCTAGTTAAAATATACCAAATAGAGTAGTGAATCATTTCATTTCAGTTAATCTCACTTTCGATATTGTTGGGGAAGCTATGGGGATTGATAGTTTCTGAGAAACTATGATTCATTCCTCACTTATGAGGTAGGATTGAGAGTCTTTCAATTAAATTAGATCAGTTATTTGGTTATTTAGAATAGATTCACAACTGCACAGACAGGTAGCTATACTTGGATACTTTGTTTGTTTTAATTTTGTTATTAGGTTAGTTGTCATTTTCTAGATATATTAAATGGTTGTTATCTTAATTCTTTTAAATATTCTCATCAAAAATACAAAAATAGAGAATTTATATATGTTGTGGATATAATTTGCATAATTAGTTTACTTTTCTTTAGTTAGATTTACATTGTTTGATCTTGTATGACAATCACGGGACCTAGAGCCCCAAAGAATCCATCATATATCCAATTGCCATTTTATGACCCTGTGTAGAGATATACATGAAACAATCCCAGGCCATTTTCAACGTATCCCACAACCTATAGATCGGATCACGCCAGATCTCGATATTGATTGGAGCCTTCAAGCATTCATCCTTACCGAACGATCTATCACGTCAGTTCAGGTTAGGAGGGCCTTCTTTTCTTTAGATTCACAAATTCCATTAGTGTGTGTTGAAGACATAATATTTCCTAACTAGTTTGTCTACACCCCACGTATATTCCATCCCCACCGGCTGTCTTGGCACGACCTTGGGAGTTCGGGTGCGAGGAAGAGTTACTTTTAGATTCCCATGCTCGATTGTCACTTTTCCATTGTATAAAATTGGTGAACCCGATGTGAACTTCCTACTTTCTAGTTTAGAGTCATATTTCTACTTGTTCTTCCAATTAGTATACTTTTCATCTTTTCCACCTCGTTAGCCTTCACATCCGCTTCACTAACAAAATTGATGAACCCAATGTGAAACAAACTAGTTTTTCTCTTTCTATTCTTTCATCCACCTTCTCTCTTTCCCATTATTCTGTAGGTATTCATATACCCCCGAATATGTCTAGGATTCGATGCATATGGAAGACCTCTCCTAGGTCTTGAAGCATACTATGATCAACTGAATAGACAACCATCACCCTCACTTTCAGCATGGGGTGACAACTATTCAACTAACCGGTTTTCAACACAAACTCCACCTCAAAGGACTAGATATAGTTCTTCTTTCCAAATAGAGGAGTTGGATCATCTCACTCAAACACAACAACCAGAGCCTTTAGGCTCAAACAACATGATGCTCACTGGAGAATCTGGTTCATCTCCTCAGGTGTTGTTTAGACCACAAATCAGTAGACAATTAGATCCATATCTATTTTAGATGATGAAAATTTAGCACGTTATGCCATGAGTGAACAATTCTCTCAAAGTATGTACCCACCTATAGGAGGTTTAAAAACACAACCCGAGGTCTCTTTTCAAGAAAACACCTCCATTCCTCCACCTGTGGAAAATGCCCACGATAGAACTTGGCAGGGTAATGATCAATTCATAGTAGGATATCATACCCCTTTGTAACCTCAAATGATACAACAAATTCCCTTAAGGCAAAATACTGTGACTTCACCAAAAAAATTCATCTCAACTTTAGTAGAAAAAGTTAGAGGGTTGGAACTTGCTCAAGCAAGTCAAAATTTGCAATTCATGTAGGCAGGAAATTCCAATCCTCCACATCATCCTAGCCAAGTAGAAATCCTCACAGGAATAGACACATTGGGCATGCCCCCTTAGTATTCACAACAAACGCTAACTATAACCGCGTTCTCTAATGCCGCTCTAGTGGAAAATATGATACCTCTTAGTTTAGTACAAAACAATCCATTTCTGAACAATGCTCCTCCATACTTAAACATGTATTCCAAGTCACCACAGGGAGATATGTTTTCTTCTCCTGGCATGTTCACTCAACCACAGGATTTCCTTATGCCCCTACAAATACATATGCTACACCATATCAACAAACCATCCCACCTCCCCCCCTCAGCAAACACCATCAATGGTCGAAACCTATGCGATAGGAACTTATTCAGAATATTTGAAAGAACCTTTAGACTTCACTATACGAAGTGTCATGCTTCCAAGACCTCTTCCCGATTTTCCCAAGTACAAAGGGGAGGGAGACCCAAATGCACATATTAAGGCCTATGCCACAGCCATTCGAGAACTGCTCCCTTGGGATGGAGTTGTTGCTAAAATATTCCCCAAAACTTTAGAGGGTATCGCCCTCGATTGGTATTATAGAATACCTGAAGCCTCAATACATTCATTTAAACAACTCATTTCAGAGTTCATCAAGGCGTTCGACATGAACAAATTGTTGAGAACAGAATCAGGGAATTCTTGCATATTAAATAAGAACACAATGAATCTGTTTCTCATTTCATCCAAAGATGGTGTACAATCCTCTATTCTTCAGCAAGCACTCCAAACATGGATTAGATGGAACTATGTGATTTATTCCTTCATTCTCTCAGCAGAGAGATAAAGGAAGAAGTCTAGAAGTTCCCACTAAGAACTTATGATGAGGTGCTCGAGAGTGCTCTCTGAATAGATCAAGCTGCAATAGATAGCGGTCGCAAGACATATGGAACAAATGGGAGGTTAATCATCCCCAACCAAAATACTATGACTTATCCTACTACCACAAATGCCAATCAAGGACCTAAAATCCTTAACAAGAACCGTGGAGTGACAACAGATGGAGTAACTAACCAAACTAAAAAGGTAAATGTTGTAAATGCTCCACCACCGGTTAACAATCAACGAAACAACAATTTTACCCCAACAATCAATGCGGTGGATTTTAATCATCCACCTCAACAACAATAACAATAATGGAAGATCCAGACATAGGGTCCAAGTCAAAACTCAACTGGATATCAAAACCAAAGGCAACAAACGCAAAACTTTAATCCTAATAGTCAATGGTTTAATCGAGTTTGGACCACAACACGTGCCAAACCAACAACCTAGGAGTTATAATACCAACTCGTATTGTGGTTTCTACAAAATTCGAGGCCATGACACTAGGACTTGCCATGACTATAATAAATTCATGCAATGTTTGCTAGAGGAACAAAGACAACTTTTCATAGATATGTTCTTAACAGATCCTGCATCACCTACGTTAAACACTTTCACGAGAGTAGTCTCCCCTCAAAATGCACCCCTCAAGATCTTCAATGATCTGCTCCCAAATCACAATAACAAAAAATTAAATCCAAATGGGACAAAACAAGGGTGTAATGACAGAAATAATGCTCATGAAGCCTCGACTTCACTAAATCCACTTGTCACACCGCAATTAGGAAATCAGCCACGAACCAAGATAGTCATTTTAGTGGAGTTAAACACTTTGAGCTACACGTGGAAGCCATAACAAGGACACGAGAGTATTCCTCTCAGCCAAATCCAATTTACCCACTAGAGCCAGATAACATTCAACAAACATTAGTAAAACCCATAGGTGTCTATGATTTAATTAATGACCTAACAAATACCTTCTCTCACATCTCATTTTTGGACTTGTTGAAGAACTCTCCTACCCATAGGGCTGCTATTTTAGAGGCATTAGGTTTATGTCATTTAATTAACATCACTCCACCTCCCAAAACACAGGTAAACCATATAGAATTTGATATCCACCCTCTGGGGCAGCCGGATAGGGATGCTAAATTTATATTTGATGTAAACAAAATGCCAACAGACGCTGAGATTGCATGTAGAGGTGATCCAACCTTACATTTACAAGTGTGGGTTTATAAAAATTATGTTAAACATGCAATGGTTGACAATGGGGCAGCAGTTAACATAGTCCCCTTCTCTTTCCTTCAAAAGCTAGGGTATGGAGAAACAAATTGTTCCACAACAAGAAATACACTAAGAGGCTATGATAGCCTTAAAGCCACTTTGATTGGGACTATAATACTACCAGTTACCTTAGGACCCAAAACAATTCTCACTATTTTTATATTATAGATCAGGAAACCAACTATAATATGATCCTCGGCCGACCATGGATACACTGTATGAAGGCAATCCCTTCTACGTTATTTCAGGAAATAAGTTTCTTGCACTTAGGAAAGATATTCATAGCAAAAGGTGATCCGAAACCATTCGATATACACCTAGCAGACTTGAAGAAAAGGCCAGGCATTCACTCTAAGTTTGAACTCCCAATAAACCAACTTAACAAACCAACCAACTCAAAACCGGAAGAAAAGTTGATACCTACAACGGAGTTAGAAATTACGAACCTAGTCAAGAACATCTCAACACTCAAGGATGAAGCTAATGTTGTAGAAATAGTGTCATTAGGAACTACTACAAAAATTGTTGAGTTGCTAGAGCAAGATTTGCCAATTTTCCTACCATTTGATTCCACAGGTATGGGATGTACCCTAGGAGTTGGTTCTCTTCCAGTAGAGGAACTTTGCATGGTAGAAGTAACCAAAGCAAAAGAAATAGATGTAACGAATGTCCCAACATCCATCTTCCCAAATAAACATTGGACTCTCCACTTTGATGGAGCTAGATGTCATTATGGGGTTGGGGCAAGTGTGATCTTTACTTCTCTCAAGGGAAAGATCCTACCGTTCACCTTTAAATTAAATTTCGAATGTACAAACAATAGCGCTGAGTACGAAGCCCTCCTCATTGGTCTCATCATAACTAAAAGGCTCGGTGTTAATGACATCAGAGTGTTAGGAGACTCTCAATTAGTTACAAACCAAGTATCTGAAGTATATGAGACTAGAGATGAACATTTACAACTCTATAAAGCAACGGTATTAGATCTAAGCAAAGGATTCAACTTCATATCAATTAAAGCAATCCCGTGAGAATAGAACCTTCTCATAGATTCAATAGCAACCTTAGCTTCATGTTTCACTCCAAACAGTGAGTTAGAAGACACCCATTTCATGGTATCCCTTAAATGTACTGAATGTTACTAAATAAAATGTCAACAAACCCTCTTCTAACACACATAGCTGAGAATAAATCTACTATCTTAGGTCACGTTGACAAAGTGGTGATAGAGCCACTCTTGATTACCTAAAGGCCTATGCAGAGTTACATCTCACCCATCACATGGTATATTTGTCCTTAATCCCACATTCATCTTCTTACTTTGGAAATCCCATGGTAGAGATTCCCCACAAAAGGAACTCGACATATACACGGTAGAGAAATGGAGAAGATCTAGAACAACCTCCAACCCCGCCCGAGTTTGAAGAAGGTAATGCTTCTTTAATCAAAGAAACGATTGATATTAACATCGGAATGGAGGAAGAACCAAATATCTTGAAACTAGGATCTTCCTTAACTCCGGAAGAGATAAAAATACACACTCGAATCCTCAAAGAACATCAAAAGGATTTTGCATTTAATTATAAAGAAATGACGGAATTTCACTACACATCGCAAAGACATAACCTCGTCACCAAATCAGATGCAAATCCAATTAAACAAAAATCGAGACCAATGGAACCCAAGGTAGCTCTCATGGTGAAGGAAGAAGTAATGAAACTTCTCCAGTAGGGTTCATCAAACTAGTCGATTACTCTCAGTGGGTATCTAATATCGTCCCCATTCTCAAAAATTATGGGAAGATATGCATCTACATAGACCTCCAAGACATTAACAAGGTGTGCCCCAAGGATGACTTCCTATTACCATCCATTGACGTCATCGTTGATGCAACAGCTTGGATTTGAGCTTTTGTCTCTCATGGATGGGTTCTTGAGATACAATCAAATCAAAATATCTGAACAAGACCAAGCCAAAACCATGTTTATAACTCCTTGGGGAACTTATTGCTACACTATTATGCCATTTGGTCTCAAGAATGCTGGTGCTACATACCAGCGGGCAATGACATACATATTTCATGATCTTATTCATAAAATCATGGAATCCTATGTAAACGACTTGTTGGCCAAGGCCAGAAAGCGTGATCACCCAGAAGTGCTCCGCATCATTCTTTCACATTTGATAGAATATGGAGTCACACTAAACCCAGAAAAATGTGTATTTAGTGTGACAAGAGGGAAACTCCTAGGTTACATTATATCATCATGAGGGATCGATGTAGACCCAACCAAAATCTAGGTTGTTCTTGAGATGATCCCACCATCGACAAATCTGAATTAGATCATTTCTCGGAAAGCTCAAAGTGCAAGCTAGAGATTCATTCCACTTAAGTTTTTGTTGTTCATCCGATCAACAATTTATTGAAAAAGGATTGCTAAAATATTTGGACAAATGAATGCCATGAGGCCTTTGAAGTAGTTAAACGCTTCTTACTGTCTCCTCCCACGTTAATGCCACCTAGACCAGATCATCCTTTGATCTTATATTCATGAGCTACGAATGTCTCGCTAGCCTGCATGTTGGCTCAAGAAGACGACGATAAACGAGAATGTGTGGTCTATTTTATTAGCCAAACGTTTCTTGATTATGAAACACGTTATATGCAAGTAGAACGAGAATGCCTTTCCATAGTCTTTACAACCAAATGCTTAAGACATTACATGCTAAATCAAGAAACAAGGGTCA
This sequence comes from Taxus wallichiana var. yunnanensis, assembly GCA_018340775.1. Lineage (NCBI taxonomy): Eukaryota > Viridiplantae > Streptophyta > Pinopsida > Cupressales > Taxaceae > Taxus > Taxus wallichiana. Next base: position 96,315,043 of record CM031233.1, on the reverse strand, counting down.
TTGTAAAAATAGACCATTTACAAACTTTCCTCACGCAAGGGTCCTTGTCTAAAAAGGTTGGATGCTTTATAACCTTAATGGGTGAATTTGAATTAACTTTTGTAAACCAAAAGTATGTTAAGGGAAAAATAATTCTAGATTGATTAGCCAACAACCCATTAGACAGAGGCAATCTAGTAGATCTATATTTTCCTGATGAATGCATATATTACATCGAAACCAGATCTCCCATCTCTGAATGTCCTTGGTATATTGATGTTATCAATTTTATCATAGACCATACATATCCAAAAGGTGCTACACCGCAACAAAGAAGGTGGTTATGCATTATCATAGCTAAATACATTATTATAGAACAAGTGCTCTATTGTAAGGCTTTCGATGGAAAGCTTCTAAGGTGTGTTGACACAAAAGAATCCAAGAAGATTCTCTATGAATCCCACAGTGGAATATGTGGAGGCCACTTCGGTGGTCATGCCACCACTCACAAAATACATCAAATGGGCTATTTTTGGCCCACTCTCAAACATGACGTAGTGGAATTTGTACGTAAGTGCCACAAATGTCAAGAATTATCTCATGAGATTCACATGCCAGCACAATCCCTACAACCAATAGCGCCTCCGTGGCCCTTCTCCACTTGGGGTCTAGATTTAATAGGAAAATTATCTCCTCATCAACGGATGGCCATAACTTCATAATCACGGCCACTGAATATTTTACCAAATGGGTAGAGGTTATGCCTCTTACCACTATACCAGTGTCGTGATCGCCAAGTTCATTTTGAACCCAGATCATTTATAGGTATGGTGTCCCACAAGTCATTATCTCATATAATGGCACATCCTTTAAGAATGATGAGGTTCATGAGCTATGTAGCAAGTTCAAAATAAACCATCACACAACCTCTCTTTACTATCCTCAAGCCAACGGGCAGGCTGAAGCAACAAACAAGACGTTGAAAGCTATTCTCCTCAAAACGGTAAAAGAAAACAAACAAGATTGGCATTTAAAGTTATATCCGGCCTTGTGGGCCCACCGAACCTCAATAAGAACACCAATAAGAGAAACTCCTTTCTCATTGGTATTCAGAGTAGAAGCAGTTCTCCCACTTGAGGTTGAAATACTTGTTGTATATATTTACCCCTGAGTAAATATAGACACAAAATAATATGTCGGAGGGGGTTAGAAAACCCGACATCAAAAGAATATGTCGGAGGGTTAGAAACCCGACATCAAAAGAACATGTCGGGGGGGTTAGAAAACCCGACATCAAAAGAACATGTCGGAGGGGTTAGAAAACCTGACATCAAAGGAATATGTCGAGGTTTCCAAAACCCGACATCAAAGAAGCATGTCGAGGGGTTTCCAAACCCGACATCAAAGAGAACATGTCGGAGGGTTTCCAAAATCCAACATCAAAGAGAACATGTCGAGGGTTTCCAAACCCAAATCAAAAGAAGGCATGTTGGAGGGTTCCCAAACCCGACACAAAAAGAATATGTCGGAGGGGTTAGAAAACCTGACATCAAAGGAATATGTCGAGGGTTTCCAAACCCGACATCAAAGAAGCATGTGGAGAGGGTTTCCAAAACCCGACATCAAAGAGAACATGTCGGAGGGTTTCCAAACCTCGACACAAAGGAATATGTTGGAGGGTTTCAAACCTGAAACAAAGGAAATCGGGTCTCGTAGTCGGGAAAACACGGTGGGGAAGTATGGGGCGAAAGCATGTCAAGCAACCTTCCAAACCCGATGCACACAAAGTTTATTTTTCCGCCCCAAACAAAGGAAAGCTTGGAAATATTGGTGGAGCGGAGTTTCGAGACAACACAAGCATCACGCAGGCATGTCGAGCCATCCTCCAAACCCGATGCAAGTGCAGAGAGAACCCCAGAACCCGATAGGTGGAAAACTCCCACGCAAAATATACAAATTCGCCATATTTTTCAGTTTGTTGAGATTCTCACCTACCGCCATGATTTGTTGAAGTTAGGTGCAGTCTTGGAGGTGGTTTGGGAAATTCCGAATTCTTCTCTTCTCCCTCATTTTCCTCATATAAATGGTAAGGAGAGGCTCTTTGCAAGTTTGGACATTTTCATTTCACATCCCCCCTTCTTCCCTTGCTTGCAAGATAATTTTTGGAGCTTTCAAACCTCCCATACGGGTTGTAATACCAATTTTCTTCTACCTCTTGGCCACTGCAATGTACTGTATCGACTCTTGAGCAATAATATATATGTTTGTGATTGATTTTCAACCTCTCATGTATTCATTGTTGGCATTTTGATCTCTTATTGCAGCTTTGCTTCATGTGCATGATGTTTGTATTGCATCTCCGTGGTCTGTGTTAAATTTGCAAAATGAGTGTCTAACATTCATCGGTGCATCACCTTCGTAGTTTATGTTTTATTTTTATGCATTCTCTACCATGTCTCCTTGGCAAGTTAGAATAGGTTTTTGAAAACCATCCGTGCATTTTATTCATGCATCTAAACAGAGGAATAGGAGCCGCCTTCATCCGGAGAGATTTTCCGATTTCACAGGTCCCACACTGAGAAAAGCTCCATGTTGTGCAATCACACCGAGAGTCTCAACCTATTGTGTTGCGAGTCCTGTGGGTGCTGCGTTTTGCCACCAACAATTTTGGCACGCCCGGTGGGACCAAGAGGTCATTCAACAAATATTTGAAGGAGTTTTCATGAAATTTGGTGAGAAATTGCAAGTTTTAAAATTTTAGATTTTGCTTCATCCAGTGAACTCAAATCAATTTTCAAGGGTTTATCTTGCTCAAAACAAAGTCAAAATTTCAACAGTTGGTAGATTCGAGGGTAATCTTCAAAAGGGTATCTTTAGTTTTTGATATTTTGATTTTCAAAATTTCGGGTTTTCGGAGTTTCGGAGTTTTCGAGTCCGAGAACATCAGCGAGTCATTTCGGGTTTTGGGGATGCATTGCATGGTCCTATTCCCGATAAAGCCAGCGATTATTTCAGGTTTTGAGGGATGTCGAGCATGTTCCAAGTTCCGACAGATGGTAATTTGGGTTTTATGAGTTGCATCGCATGACTTGAAGTTCACTTTGTACTTTTCGAGGATCCGCAGTTTGCACAACAAGGCCCAAATTCCGGATTGAAGATTGTCTCCTCTAGGTCCTTCAAATTTTAAATTATATTTTCATCTAAATTAAATATAGACTCCCTCGAAGGACAGCTATATGCCAAACTATTGGCTGCTACTATAAGTAGATCAAGCTCCCCAGAAGGACAGCTATGCACTAAAATCATATCTGCTACTATAAATAGATCGCTCCTCGAAGGACAGCTATACTGCATCGAGCCTTTATCCGAAGCTTCTCGCATGGATCAGCTTTGTAGAAGACCTCAAGAATAGTACAATCAATATCCCTTGAGACTTCCCACATCGATCACCTATATTCGACCACATAAAAGCCTCATTCAAAAGAACTTTTGGGTCATGGACTTGTCTATTTAGGGTAGGTTCTCTTTCATCGTAACACTCACTTTGTAATAAGTTCTCTACACCTCAGCTATACCATCCACCTCACCTCACCATTTGTTTCAACTCAAGGGACGTAACGTACACACCTCGATATATTGTGATCATACAACTCTTTTCACCTATGGACTTCTCTGCCTACGCACGGTACCTGTGGCTTCAAGCTCGCTCTACGTTGTGTGGTTTGTTTAGCTCTTTTCACCTACGGAGCACTCTTTTCCGCTTTGCCTCGCAGCTAGGATTGTGTGTTGATCTTAATCGTGACATGGTTCCCTTCTACTTGGGTAGGCTAACTTTCGCTTCCCTTATACCTTTTACAACATCACCAATTCATTACCAACACCAACAACCTTACCTTACCAATATTACTATCAATACCTTTACCAACCAACCAATTGCCTAAACCGTACTAAATTGCCTAAATTCACCCCCTCCCCGATCCTAAGGGAGAACTACATCGGTCTCGAGGCCCTCCGCTTTGTGCAAAGGGTTATGCAAAGACTTCGGAGACATGGGGTCTCCCAAGGTTAGCTCGACCATCCCCTACCATAACCTATCATGTGTTGTGTTTTTCCTTAAAAATATAAGTATCTTCACGTATTTATATTGATAACACTCACCTCTGCAAAGAACTTGGCCACCGACCTAAGGCCACAACAAACCAATCGCCCAACCTAAGGCCTCAAAACTAATCGCCCGACCCAAGGCCTCAACCTACCTATTTGCCCGACCCAAGGCCTCGCCCTACCCATTTGGCCCGACCCAAGGCCTCGCCTCTACCCATTTGGCCCGACCTAAGGCCTCAATCTACCCATTCGGCCCAACCCAAGGCCTCACCTACCTATTTGGCCCGACCTAAGGCCTCGCCTACCTATTTGGCCCGACCCAAGGCCTCAACCTACCTATTCGCCCAACCTAAGGCCTCGCCCTACCTATTCGCCCGACCCCAAGGCCTCAACCTACCTATTTGGCCCAACCTAAGGCCTCGCCCTACCTATTTGGCCCGACCCAAGGCCTCGCCTCTACCTATTTGCCCAACCTAAGGCCTCGCCTACCTATTTGGCGCCTCGACCCAAGGCCTCGCCCTACCTATTCGCCCGACCCAAGGCCTCAACCTACCTATTTGCCCGACCCAAGGCCTCGCCCTACCTATTGCCCGACCTAAGGCCTTAATCTACCCATTTGGCCCAACCCAAGGCCTCGCCTACCTATTTGGCCCGACCCAAGGCCTCAACCTACCTATTTGGCCCGTCCCAAGGCCTCGCCCTAACCATTTGGCCCGACCCAAGGCCTCACTCTACCCTTATGGCTTCGACCCAAGGCCACAACCCAATAACTTGGCCCGACTACCACTACTGTAACACTTCGATACCATACCCACAATCAACGTTTTATTTTATCCATACATCATGTAACTTTTGTTCAATCGAACTCACCTGTTCGTGTTTTTTAGCATGATTAGGGTCCTCGACTTGATCTATCGACCAACTTTGCTTTAGACCTCCAGACCGTGACGTTTATCTCAACCAAACCAACCATTCGCTTGCCGAACACGCCTAAACGCTCCTGCACCTTACCTCGTTATATACCCCGGAGCTACTTCTATGCCTTGATACTGTGGATTATATCACCCTTGTTTGGATAAACTATCGACCTTTGCTATACATCGCTGGGTTTGCCTTTGCCAAATCATATACCCTAGTCGTACTATTGCATTTCAACATGCGCATGCTTCCTCGACCTACCCCACCACCTTACCATCCTCTCTACAACATTCACCCTTTATCAACCCTATCCCGGATTTCTGCTCACTCAATCTATGATAGATTTGAGGGGGATTACCTATATCCTTAAACAGAGAAACCACTTCATATTATCGTCCGCATAGCCTTTTCTGAAAACAAGCTACACGACAAATAAGGGGCTAATGTAGACACCAAATTCGTGTCTTACGACCCTCATGACCCGCATCCCATTTCGCAACCTAACCTCATTACCTAAACCTTACACAATTATTTATTAATTACCTCAGAATTGATAAATCCCCATCACCTCACCTCGCCACCTCATTTTGCCACCTCATCATGACTAGCCCTAACCCTAAAACTAATCTAATTAAGACCCATGACTTGGTCTAGACTCACATCCATAACTAATGCCTCCTTACTCGCACTCCAAAGCCGACCTTCTAGCCACTTGACCAAGCCCGCAACCGATCTCTCGAGAAAAGGATTTAAGGTGGGCTATTTTACTAAAAATAGCCTACTTTTTCCCGACCGATGCCGGTTCCTACTGACCGCCATCGGTTATGAAACCGCCATCGGTTCCCTATAAATGGGCTCCCAAACCAAAACAACGGATCGGAATTTCATTTGGGAGATCAGCCAAGGATTTCGGATCAGCAGAATATTGGGAGCGAGAAACAGAGTCCAGATCTTCGCTTGACCAAGCAGAGATGAGTGGAAATACTAGAAGTGTTTACAAGAAAGGAGATCAACTTGCACCTTCGTTAAAACCAAAGAAGTTACATCTCGCATGTCCTCTCGTTATAACATTTCTTATGATCTTTGAATCACAAATCCTCTTAAATCCGTTTCGAGCCCACTACCCCAACGTGCCATCAGATCTAATCAAGTTATTCTTTTACCTCTCATCATCTCATTTCCTAATATCATCCACAAACCAGCCTTACCAACACTACAACCAGCCCGAAGATCCTATAACCCACCGTATCGGTTATTAGTAATCGGCATCGGTTATAAGTAACCGCATCGGTTCCTCTAATGAAAACCAGGAAAACCAACCTTTCCCTACTCGATCAACGAAACAACTTAATTGATATTTTACGCCTTTTGTGTTAATTCATACTGACAGAAAACTCACCACCTTCAAAGGAATTTTTACATTTCACGGCCCAAGGCGCTTCCTCATTTATTGTTTAATCAAAATCTTGTGGTCTTGTGTTCTTATTTACAGTAGTCCTTCCAAGACAAAAAGGAGTTCTTCGCATCACTCGATCTTTCTCTACGGACGCGCACACCATTTCGACATTCTACAGGTGTATTCCTCCCGACCCTAACCTTATCTGTTTCTAAAAGGAACGAAGCATTTCCGAGTGAAACAAAGGGTTTATAACAATTATGTTAAACATGCAATGGTTGACAATGGGGCGTGTTAACATAGTCCCCTTCTCTTTCCTTCAAAAGCTAGGGTATGGAGAAACAAATTGTTCCACAACAAGAAATACACTAAGAGGCTATGATAGCCTTAAAGCCACTTTGATTGGGACTATAATACTACCAGCTTACCTTAGGACCCAAAACAATTCTCACCGATTTTTATATTATAGATCAGAAACCAACTATAATATGATCCTCGGCCGACCATGGATACACTATATGAAGGTAATCCCTTCTACACTATTTCAGAAATAAGTTTCTTGCACTTAGGAAATATATTCCTAGCAAAAGGTGATCCGAAACCATTCGATATACACCTATCAAACTTGAAGAAAAGGCCAGCGCTCACTCTAAGTTTGAACTCCCAACAAACCAACTTAACAAACCAACCAACTCAAAACCGGAAGAAAAGTTGATACCTACAACGGAGTTAGAAATTACGAACCTAGTCAAGAACATCTCAACACTCAAGGATGAAGCTAATGTTGTAGAAACAGCTTCACTAGGAACTAATACAAACATTGTTGAGTTGCTTGAGAAATATTTTCCATCCACGGTATGGGATTTACCCTAGGAGTTGGTTCTCTTCCAAGAGAGGAACTTTGCATGGTAGAAGTAACCAAAACAAGAAATGTATGTAACGAATGTCCCAACATCCATCTTCCCAAATAAACATTGGACTCTCCACTTTGATGGAGATAGATGTCATTATGGGGTTGGGGCAAGTGTGATCTTTACTTCTCTTAAGGGAAAGATCCTACCGTTCACCTTTAAATTAAATTTCGAATGTACAAACAATAGCGCTGAGTACGAAGCCCTCCTCTTTGGTCTCATCATAGCTAAAAGGATCGGTGTTAATGACATCGAGTGTTAGGAGACTCACAATTAGTTACAAACCAAGTATCTCAGGTATATGAGACTAGAGCTGAACATTTACAACTCTATAAAGCAACGGTATTAGATCTAAGAAAAGGATTCAACTTCATATCAATTGAAGCAATCCCGTGAGAATAGAACCTTCTCATAGATTCAATAGAAACCTTAGCTTCATGTTTCACTCCAAACAAAGTGAGTTAGAAGACACCCGTTTCATGGTATCCTTAAATCGAATCACATTACTAAAGAAAATGTCAACAAACCCTCTTCTAACACACATAGCCGAGAATAAATCTACTATCTTAGGTCACGCTGATGACGGTGATAGAGCCACTCTTGATTACCTAAAGGCCTATGCAGAGTTACATCTCACCCATTACATGGTATATTTGTCCTTAATCCGACATTCATCTTTTACTTTGGAAATCCCATGGTAGAGATTCCCCACAAAAGGAACTCGACATATACACGGTAGAGAATGGAGAAGATCTAGAACAACCTCCAACCCTGCTTGAGTTTGAAGAAGGTAACGCTTCTTTAATCGAAGAAATGATTGATATTAACATCGGAATGGAGGAAGAACCAAATATCTTGAAACTAGGATCTTCCTTAACTCTGAAAGAGATAAAAATACACACTAATCCTAAAAGAACATCAAAAGGATTTTTCATTTAATTATAAAGAAATGATGGGAATTTCACTACACATCGCAAAGATACATAACCTCGTCACCAAATCGATGCAAATCCAATTAAAAAAATCGAGACCAATGGAACCCAAGGTAGCTCTCATGGTGAAGGAAGAAGTAATGAAAATTCTCCGTAGGGTTCATCAAACTAGTCGATTACTCTCGGTGGGTATATAATATCATCCCCATTCTCAAAATTATGGGAAGATACGCATCTACATAGACCTTCGAGACATTAACAAGGTGTGCCCCAAGGATGACTTCTGTTACCATCCATCGACGTCCATCGTTGATGCAACAGCTTGGATTTGAGCTTTTGTCTCTCATGGATGGGTTCTTGAGATACAATCAAATCAGAATATCCAAACAAGACCAAGCCAAAACCACGTTTATAACTCCTTGGGGAACTTATTGCTACACTTGTTATGCCATTTGGTCTCAAGAACGGTGCTACATACCGAAATGACATACATATTTCACGATCTTATTCATAAAATCATGGAATCCTATGTAAACGACTTGTTGGCCAAGGCCGTAAAGCGTTAGTGATCACCTGTATGCTCGCATCATTCTTTCACATTCGATAGAATACGGAGTCACACTAAACCCTGAAAAATGTGTATTTAGTATGACAAGAGGGAAACTCCTAGGTTACATTATATCATCACGAGGGATCGATGTAGACCCAACCAAAATCCAAGCTGTTCTTGAGATGATCCCACCATCAGAAAAATCTAGAATTAGATCATTTCTCGGAAAGCTCGGTGCAAGCTAGAGATTCATTCCGGACTTAACTTTTCACTTGTTCATCCGATCAACAATTTGTTGAAAAAGGATTGCTGCATTATTTGGACAAAGGAATGCCATGAGGCCTTTGAAGTAGTTAAACACTTCTTATTGTCTCCTCCCACATTAATGCCACCTAGACCAGATCATCCTTTGATCTTATATTCATGAGCTACGAATGTCTCGCTAGCCTGTATGTTGGCTCAAGAAGACGACGATAAACGAGAATGTGTGGTCTATTTTACTAGCCAAACATTTCTTGATTATGAAACACGTTATATGCAAGTAGAACGAGAATGCCTTGCCATAGTCTTTACAACCAAATGCTTAAGACATTACATGCTAAATCAAGAAACAAGGGTCATTGTAAAAATAGACCATTTACAAACTTTCCTCACGTAAGGGTCCTTGTCTAAAAAGGTTGGACGCTTTATAACCTTAATGGGTGAATTTGAATTAACTTTTGTAAACCAGAAGTCTGTTAAGGGAAAATCATTCTAGATTGATTAGCCAACAACCCATTAGACAGAGGCAATCTAGTAGATCTAGATTTTCCCGATGAATGCATATATTACATCGAAACCAGACCTCCCATCTCTAAATGTCCTTGGTATACTGATATTATCAATTTTATCATGGACCATACATATCCAGAAGGTGCTACACCACAAAAATAAGGTGGTTACACATTATCATAGCTAAATACATTATTATAGAACAAGTGCTCTATTGTAAGGCTTTCGATGGAAAGCTTCTAAGGTGTGTTGACACAAAAGAATCCAAGAAGATTCTCTATGAATCCCACAAGTGGAATATGTGGAGGCCACTTCGATGGTCATGCCACCGCTCATGCAAAATACATCGAATGGGCTATTTTTGGCCCACTCTCAAACATGACGTAGTGGCATTTGTACGTAAGTGCCACAAATGTCAATAATTATCTCATGAGATTCACATGCCAAAGACAATCCCTACAACCAATAGCGCCTCAAGTGGCCCTTCTCCACTTGGGGTCTAGATTTAATAGGAAAATTCTCTCCCTCATCAATCGATGGCCATAACTTCATAATCACAAACACCGAATATTTTACCAAATGGGTAGAGGTTATGCCTCTTACCATTATACCAGTGTCATGATCGCCAAGTTCATTTTGAACCAGATAATTTATAGGTACGGTGTCCCACAAATCATTATCTCAGATAATGACACATCCTTTAAGAACAAAGAGGTTCGTGAGCTATGTAGAAAGTTCAAAATAAACCATCACACAACCTCTCTTTACTATCCTCAAGCCAACGGCAGGCTGAAGCAACAAACAAGACGTTGAAAGCTATTCTCCTCAAAACGGTAAAAGAAAACAAACAAGATTGGCATTTAAAGTTATATCTGGCCTTGTGGGCCCACTAAACCTCAATAAGAACACCAACAAGAGAAACTCCTTTCTCATTGGTATTCGAGTAGTAAGTAGTTCTCCCACTTGAGGTTGAAATACCCAATCTCCGCATCTCACTACAAGGGATTCTGGATGAGGAAGCTTATAGAGAGGCATGCCTCTCCCAACTAGAAATCCTAGATGAGGCTAGGTTAAATGTTGAATAGCGACATAGAGTCTATGCTGACCGGATGTGCCGGTAGTATAAAAAAAAGGTCTATGAGTGAGAAATATATGAAGGAGATCTAGTTCTAAGACTAGACAACCGGATCGATAAGAAGACCGGTGAAGGAAGGAAATTCTAGCCCAAATGGTTGGGCCCATACCGAGTCATGAAGGACTATGGAAATGGTGCGTATCTCTTATGTACATTGGAAGGCAAGGAATTCAATGAAATAGTCAATTCCTTGCATCTTAAATAATTTTACGCATAAGCAACTAGCACTATTTGTATAATTATATCTACATTGCATCTTCATTTAGATAGGTTCATTTTGTTCATTCATTTCATAAAAATTTTGTGATCAAGGAACTTATTCTCAGGAAATTCATTACAAAATTCTGAAAGCATTGGCAAAAGCATTCAAATCATACTTCTTCATTTTCATAACATCATCAACTGTTTCAGAAACATTTCATCAATTAAAACTAGATTTGACAAAGTCTTAACGGTAGCCATACCAAGGCATGCATGTTTGTTCTTAATTTTTGTTTCTTCCTAGGATAGGTGTCTTGCCTATGGTCTATTCTAGAAGCTTCATGGTGTCACATCTATCCCGTATATAGATCTCTTTGGAAATAAGAACATACTGACATTTTTCTCAAATAAATAAGTCGAATATAGATCAAACAAAAATTTTTACTTTTACACATTTCCTTGCCCTACCAACCTTCGGTGATGAGCTTGCGTCTCTTACTAGTGATGTAGGGTTGGGAAAGGATGGGAATTCCCTTACTCGCCTATGCCTTGTCCATGGTGATAAACCCATGCTTCCTACTAGTAGCATGGGGCAAGGTGTAGGGGGTCCTCTTGACAGTAAACGTTGAAGATCATAAGAAAATAGTTCAAATAAACCTTTGAAATCTTGAGTCAAAAACAAATGAATCAGATGTCCAAAATTCCAAGAGAGTTTAAAACCCTGAAAACCGGGTTTTTTCAACCAAGTGGCCATCTACGGATCTAATTCTAGATAAATTGCAAAGCAAGTCACATTCTAAACTATGGAGTCACTTTAGAAGGGTAGGTTTGTAGCCTTCTAATTTGGTTCCACCAACTCTTTGTCTATCTCCCATCATTTCCATTTCAACACACCTCATAGCTTGTGCCCTTTCTAGCTCTCGGTGGTGAGCCCTCGCATCTTACTAGTTGTGTGGAGTTAGGAGTGGGACAAGTGCATCTGCTCATCATACCAATTCATCATCACATTTTTTCAAAACAAATATGAAGTACCGGAAAATTGCTTATAGAAACTAAAGTTCAAGATCACATTGTGTCTACATTATCATACATCAGCATCACAAAATACAAAAAGAAAGAAAGCATTTGTGTCATTTGTTCTCCATTGCATACATTCTGAAAAGCATATAAAAACAAGAATTCTAATAAGCATCTAATATACATGTGGAAATGAATCACAAAATCCTAGACACCAAGAGTCTGATCCAAAATAAGTATATATATATAATCAAGTTTTATGTATAATGCCATCATGCGCTAGGCATGGTCAAAATGCTCAATGAGCCCGGAAAATACCAAATGATTGTATAAACAATCTAGCAAGAGTCACTAAAAAGCAGCCAAGTGGCCTATTAACCCCTATGAGATCCTCGAATGTGCACAACCACGTCTAGGACTCCAGCTACGCCGGCACTCTAAATGCATTGAGGGCTCACGGTCCCGAACAATAGCTGTAGCCTCACTATGATAGTGGCTCCTCATCAGGTGCTCTGCAGTCCTATACCTAGCTAAATCGGTATGGAGGGAAGTCACCATATTGGCCACATGCCAAATAGGGGAAAAACATTGGTATGCCTACCGATTCTAAGGGCTCCCCCACATCCACAGATAGCTCAAGACGGGTCTTCTCCATGGGGAGCATCGTGGTATCAGGTACATATACCGGTGAATCAAGTCTCACCACTCATCAGCAGTCTCTGCAAGCAAAGGAGAAAAAAAATTAGAAAATAATCAAAAGATAAAAACAAAGGTGAACAAAAGGAGAGATAAAGCAACTAAGGAAATCCTAGTTAAAAACAAAAAAAATAAATTAAAAGAAGAGTGACAACTCACTCGAATCTCCAAGCCTCCAAGAGGGATCCCTAGGATCAACACCTACCATAGATGCCACCGCTGACTGATGTCCTCCTCCCGTGTCTAGGGCAACACAACGTCCTACTACGGACTCATCCTCTCCACCTAGGTTCTGAGAGGGAAACTCCTCTGAGACTAGATTCACCCTCTCTGCACTCTGCTCTGCCCTCTTGGCCTGTAAGATCTCCTGAGTGTCATGCCACTTGGGATCGCTATCCTCCTCTCCACCCGATTCACTAACCTCCATGTCCTCGGTCTCCTCCTCTGTCTCTCCCCCTGTGAACTCCTTAGACTCAGAGTCTATATCAATAGGGTCATCACTACTATGGGCAGGACTCAAGTGGAAATATGAAGTAAAGGTGTCTGAGGAGCACCGACTCTCTCTCGAGCACGTAGCACCCGCCTAGCTGCAATAGGGATGCTAGGAGTAAAAAAATCCAACCCACCTATAGGACCTCCCCTAGCCTCCTAAACTAATCTGAACATTGACACCACTCGGGGAAGCATATCAACATAAGCAAGACCAAACTGCTGAGGCACTCGATCAAAGGGGTGTGTCTCTACCTTCCCCATCATATCCACAAGTTGCCCTGTAGTAGAGCAGGAAATCAAAGTGAAGGTCTCCTCACCCCACAAACCTGCCATGGCCTGATAAGGTGTGGCCTCCATATCATCGGTAGTTAGGGAAGAAATTGGCTAGTGGGGTGCTCTAAGCACTGACATCTCTGTCCATCTAGCTTCCCTCATGGCTCTGGGATCCGCCACCTCTATGCCTCTCCCATAAGGGATGATACGCTCATAGACCCAGCTCATAACCAAGGTTGGATGGCTCAAAGACTATCCCTGTAAGTGAACCACCCTGTACAATTCATGATAGGTGGTCCTAAGTATATCGGCTCCCTAGGCATAAATCTGACCATGTGCCTCAATTTGTGTAATAATAGGGGACCAGGTAGAGTAAGGTGTCCCCTCCCTTGTCCCTGATCAATCTCGAGACAAGGATCCCATAATGGCCTGACGAATCAAAGGGATAGGAAAGCTAGGAATGGAACGGACCCTCATCCCCTTCTTCAAGATAGTGGAGACAACTGTGTCTCCCATATATGTATCCCACTGAGCTATCTAAGCCCATAACCCCACTGTCTCAATCAGAAGTCATCTCCCAATGATCAGGACTCCCAAGATGTGGTAGACATCCTCTGGGGTGATATTCCACTCACCCCTGACTCTGGAAATCCAAAAGTGTTCTCGATCACCATGCCAATACGAAAACAAGTCACATAGTATGTGACTAGAAGGTGCACATGAGGAACCCGTGATATACATAATATCTTTGCCGCCCTCTCAAGAGTATCCTACTCGGCTGAGAAAGTGCTTCCAACACTCACCGGAAGCCGGTCACTCTCTCTCTCTCTCTCGGCTCCATCTGATATATTCCTCCTTCTGCATACACCCAAAAACATGCAAAAAGGAGTAAGTTAGTATTTGAATCACATTGAAAAATCATTAAAGCATACAGGAAAATGGAAAATACAAAAACAAGTTAAAAACAAGGTTGTTTTATCATTCTGGAAAGGACCGACGCCCCTGAGTAGGCGGAGGTTCCTAAAAGCGCCACTTTGAAAGGTAGTGGTCCTATAATCGCCACCTGCTCGGGCGGCGGTCCTGTCCCGTGAGTCTAAATAGGCTACGTGCCCTAAAAACGCTCAAAAACACAAAAACAACCATTTTGACTAAAATGAGAGCCTACCCATTAGGCGTCCCCCCTAAAGACACATTTAAAACTAATATTTTCAAAAATTACCCCCATGGTGAATATTTCATCAATCAAACATTTTAGGGGTAAAAAGGGTAAATTGAGAAGAACTAACTTGTGATCTCACGGGTCAATGTTCCGTGCAAGGCGGAGGCATGATCACTATCTCGTCACGAATGTTTCGACTATACTCTCGTAAAAAATCGTCACCGTGGGTCCTAGAGCTCAAAATCAATCAAATCGACACGTGCAAATGAATAGGAAAATCGGCCCATTTTTATATATATATAGCATTTTGACTCATTTTGAATGCCCTTTTCGTAGGTTTAGAGCACCGATGGAGGTAAGTTCTTATCCCCGCGTAAATGGTAAGTCCTCACTTCATATTATTTTAGTATTTATTTTTTGATTTATTTTATCTATCTCGCACTTGAGTCCTCTTTTAATTTTACACGCAAGGGGAATTTTGGATGGCATCATTTCGACACATGAACATGTCGGTATAATTTCTATCTTTTTATTTCGGGACCGCCATACTCGAACCCATCGTTTTATGCCTCTTCATGGCTAAAATGGTTCTCTCGAGGGGGCAATATATACGTACCCAAAACTCAAGTAAGGGTACCGCACTACGAACAATGTTACACATGCCCCAATGATGATACAGGTCTCCTCGTAAGGTGTTCGGGATCCGGAAAAGCTCTCCAAGTGTACATTAACATCCCGCATACCCCGCTTAGCCTCCACATGCTTTGTTTTACTCTTTCCCCCTCTTTTCCTTTGCATTTTGGTCTTCATGATGAAACTGCTGCCCTACCTAGGTGGCGGTCTCATGACCACGCCGAGCAGGGCAGCGGTCTTATAACCATTTCCTCGCTTAGGTGGTGGTCCTTCACGCATTTTCCAACACACTCCTTTAATCGTGACTTGTGTGATTTTTCAACTTTCACCAGCTTTCTCACCCGCTTTGGCTCGTATTAATGTTTTATGTCCCCTGGAATAGTGTTTCTTCATTTTTTAATGGTAAAAGAGTCCTAGTTGGAGTTACCTTTGGGTGAATGGGAATTCTATAAATAGCTAGTTTGATTACAAGCAAATGGCCTCTCATCCTCTCATTTCAATAGTTTAGTCTTTCATTTCTTGCTTAGGAATTCAATAGTTTTCATTTGTTGCATGCATAGTTAGTCTTATTTTGTTGTTTAGAAGCCACATGATCTTCTTGTTCTAGTGTTATTATTGTTTCATACAATCAATTGAGGTAGGATAGTTTCATTTTTAGTCTGAAGCCATTAGAGTTGCAGGTTTTGTTCATCAAGAAGGATAGTTTCAGGTTCTGGATGTTTTGTGTTGTATGACTCGTAATAAATCCCGCTAGGAATTGCATAAGCCAAGCTCTGTTCTCTTGCACTATCCCTCTCCTACTCGCATTGTATTTGGTCTACATCCAAAGCTGTCATTGTTCCAATACCTACTCCTGTTGATGCTAGCATTACATGCTTTTTTGGATTCACGTGAGCACGAAGGAACGAGGAGACCACATTGAGGGAGCAAAGCCACACACAATCGGATTCGCCATTATTCTACAAAATCCAGGTTCAAGATTTCAAAGTTCTAGGTTAAAATATACCAAATAGAGTAGTGAATCATTTCATTTTAGTTAATCTCACTTTCGATATTACCGGGGAAGTTGTGGGGATTGATAGTATCTGAGAAACTATGATTCATTCCTCACTTCTGAGGTAGGATCGAGAGTCTTTCAATTAAATTAGATTAGTTATTTGGTTATTTAGAATAGATTCACAATCGCATGCATGTAGCTATACTCGCTACTTTGTTTGTTTTAATTCTTTTATTAGGTTAGTTGTCGTTTTCTAGATATATTAAATAGTTGTTATCTTAATTTTGTTAAATATTCTCATCAAAAATACAAAAATAGAGAATTTATATATGTTATGGATATACTTTGCATAATTAGTTTACTTTTCTTTATTTAGATTTACATTGTTTGATCTTGTATGACAATCATGGGACCTAGAGCCCTAGAGAATCCATCATATATCCAATTGCCATTTTATGACCCTGTTTGGAGATATACACGAAACAATCCCAATTCATTTTCTATGTATCCCACAACCTATAGATCGGATCACACCAGAGCTCGATATTGATTGGAGCCTTCGAGCAGTCATCCTCACTAAATGATCTATCATGCCAGTTCAGGTTAGGAGGGCCTTCTTTGCTTTAGATTCATAGATTCCATTAGTGCGCATCAAAGACATAAGATTGCCTAACTAGTTTGTTTGCACCCCACGTATATTCCATCCCCACTGGCTGTCTCGGCACGACCTCGAGAGTTAGGGTGTGAGGAAGAGTTACTTGTAGATTCCCATGCTCGCTTGTCACTTTTCCATCATATAGAAACCTTGCCTCCCTTTCGTAGACCAACTTATATGGAGAGATGCCTGTAGATCTCTTGGGTGTGATTTTATCAGACCATAAGGCTGATTTAAGCTTGGTATACCATGTCCTCTTATTTTCATCAAGATTTCTTCTTATGATTCTTAGCAAGTTCTTCTTTGTGGACTCTGCTTGCCCATTTCCGTGCAGGTAATAGTTAGAAAAAGTGTTGAGATATATTTCGTTCCTAACAACCCACTCAGTGATCTTTGTGCCAAGAAATGCCAATGTATTATCTGATATAATAGTGGAAGGTACACAAAACCTCGTTACTATCCCCTCATAGAACTCCAATATGTTGGATTCATTTTCCCCCTTGAGTGCCACTGCTTCGGTCCACTTGGTGAAATAGTCTATTTCCGTGAGATTCCCCTTATTACCTTGGCTTGAATTTAGATTGATGACTCGAATGAAGTCTAATCCCCATTGCATGAAGGGTTGGTCTATTGTGATTGGATGAAGGGGAAACACTACTAGCTTCTCCTTCCTTGTGAAGAATACACAATTTTGCACTTTTTAATCCATGATTAGCAATCACCAAATATTGTAGGCCAAGAATAACTAGCTTTCATGATCTTGAGGGCTGTCACTCGTGGAGAAAATTTACCTCCAGCTTCTCCATAATGGAACTCATGCATCACCTTTTCAATTTGATTTATTGGGACACACCTTAGGATAACTCCATTCAAATCCTTCTTGAATAATATGCCATCAATAAGAGTGTATGGAATGGATTGTAATCTGAAGTATCTTCTTTTCACCTTGCTTAACTCTAGAGGACATAGACCTGTTTCAAGATAATGCATCATATCCTGGGTCCAAAAAGGTGTAGGTGCATCATCATCTGGCTTATCTTGACTATCTTGCAGCACTAAAATAGTTTATTCCTCACTACTTGTCACATCATGTTGACTTTGAAGTCTGGTTGCTCGCATAAGCCTTTCCCACATACCAACCTAGTCACTTTGATTTCAATATAGTACTCCATCAAACGAGTGATCCATCTTTCCCATTTCTCATTCAAATATTTGTTCAGGAGGAATTCCTTAACCCCAAAATAGATACTAACAACTAGATCTTGTTGTTTAAGACCAAGTGCTTAAATTTCTTCAGATTCTAATCATAAGCGAGAACATGCTTTTCAATGAAAGAATATCTTACTTCATTATCTTCCAGGATTTGACTAAAGAATGCTATGGGTTTCTTCAATCCTTCTTTATTCAATTATACCAAGATGGATGAGATTGTATCTGAACCACCAAAGGCATAGAGAATTAAATCCTCAGAAAAATTAGGTTTTATGAGAGTTGAAGCTTGGGATATGGCTTTTTTGATGGCCTCAAAATAATCTTTAGCCTCTATTGTCAACTTGAATTCCATAATTTTCTTTAACATTATCATCAATGGCTTCACGAGATTGGAAAAATATGGTACAAACCTTCTAACGAAATTGATTCTCCCCAAGAAGCTTTGGAGAGCCTTCTTGTGACTTGGTAGTGGTAGAGCATGAATAAATTCAACTCTTTCTAGATCAATGGTTAACCCTTCCTTTGAAATGATATGGCCAAATAAATTTCCTTCGTGAGCCAAGAATATGCCTTTTTTGGGATTCAAGGACACTTTGAATCTCTAGACATCTTTGGAACACTTGTCTAAGATGGAAGAGGTGGTCAATTGTGTTCTTGAAGTATACTGTGATATCATAAGGGTAGATAAGCACGATCTTCTGTATTAGCCCCTTAAATGCTATATCCATTGCTCTTTGTAAAAAGTATATCCAACATTTTACAACCTAGATGGAATTTTCCTATAGGCATAAGTGCCCCATTTTGTGGTGAAGGTTGTTTTGAATTGGTCCTCCTCTTTTACCATAATCTGATTTTAACCTGAGCAGCCATCTAGCAATGAGAATCTCTCTAAACCAACTACTACTTGCAAAATATTTTCCATAGAAGGGAGTGGATAATGGTCCTTGAGTAAAGATTTGTTTAAATCATAGAATTCCACACACAATATGGATTTTCTATTTATCTTTCTTACTAGCACCAATTTTTCTACCCAACTAGAGTGCTTGATTGGAAAAATAATGCTAGCCTCAATGAGTTTTTCAATTCCTTCCTCATGAGAGGCTCAATGTGAGGGTTCACCAATCTTTGTTTCTTTCTAATAGTCTTGGCTTATCTAGCTCAATGGTATGTTGTTCCAAATTTGGATTGAAGCCTCTCAAATATTTATAATTCTAGGAAAATACATTAGGAAACTCTTGACAAATTTGGATAAATTTATATTTTTCTTGTTGAGTACTCACCTTTCCAATTTGTAACATCTTACCTTCTCCAACTGAAATAGGTTCTGAATCTTCACCCTTCACCTGAATATTTGTCTTCTCTTTCCGAAACTGGTCATTGGTGTCAAAGATCGAATCCAAGGTCACTAAACCCTTCGACAACTTGTTAGTTCTTAGCTAGACCACTTGATCACCATACTTCTGCTCCAATCTCTCTTGATTTCTTGAGGAGAACTCAATTTTTTCTTGAAAAAATATATGATCTGATGATCAATTTCAAATACTTTCCAGCTTGTATAGCTATTTGGAATATCCGGCCTCATAATCACTCTAATATGAGGCTGATTCTCATCTCTCTTGATATTTTCAACAACATCAAATGTTGCCCCTACTGCCGCAAGTCTATCCACAACCTCATTCTTCTTCCTTGGTATGGCCTCAATGTTGAATTCTTCAAAGTCTTTGATGAGATCCTATACCGATGTTTGTAGCTCTTTAGGAGATCATTCTTAGCCACATAGGACCCTCTGACCTAGTTTACTATCAACTCATTATGCCCAAAAACTTACAAGTTCTTAATATCTTTCTTTCTTGCCCAATGCAATCCACGGATTAGAGCTTCATATTTAGTTGTGTTATTTGAACAAGCAAACTAAAAATGGAAAGCTGAGTAGTATTTTATACCTTACGGTGAGACAAATATTTCTCCTCCAATGCTTTGTCTACTCCTCAAGCCATTGAAGAATAACCACCATACTTCATTATTATCCTTTTCATCTAATTTTGTGATGCCAGGGAGAATTGGATTCTCTTCGTGCAAACAATAAATGACTAGATCAGCTTCCTCCATCTCTATGTAGGGATAAAAAGCATTCCTTTTGTTTGCCCATTCATCTAGTGTTAAATCTAGAATGCCTCTAACTTTAGTACCTGTTTATGGAGTGCTTGAATAATCTTCTTGATCAAAGGCTGAATAGTTGGTATTAATTGGGCTCGGTAAATATGGCTCAATATGAAATTTTTCAATAGGTTTAGATATGACTATATCCTTTGATCCATACCTTTTCCTAAAGAGCATATGTGACCAATCAACTGATAGGTACCGACCAATTTTAGCCATGAAATCCCTTGACAAACACAAGGCAAAGAGTGGTGACAAGTCAATCATTGATACATCTTGCAACAATGTGACATTGGGGCATACATGTGGTCTGAGGCTCAATCCTTTGATTACTCCAAAAATTGTCACTGTTGTCCCATTTAATTGAACTACACATTTAGAAATGATTTCATACTTAATACCCAACTGATCAACTATTTTTTGGGCATCATTGAGCTGATTTCTCCTGAATCAATCATGCAAACAGTGCACAAGATTGTTTCGATGATAAGATATATATATATATATATATATATATATATATATATAATAATGAAGGAGGCTTCACGTTTTTACCTTGTTGACCTCCTTGAACACCATGCGAAATGCATTAGTGAGCACCTTCTATGAGTATTTGGATGGTTTATTTGATATGGACCAAATTTCCATGGCTACTTGTAACAAGTCTTATTATCCCAAATCACCAATGAATCCCACATGGAAATGCTTACATTAGTCTTCTCCATTTGATTAATGATATTGAATGGACAAGAGCTATATTTCTACTTCCCTTGCTTGCACAACTTTCTCTTTAACATAAGATACTACAACTAGTACATGAGCTGGTATAGAAGGTGGTTTGGCATGGTTTTGCACACTTGGAGAGGTACTTAGGTTGTTATCTCCTTGTAGAGTGACAACAAGTTGAGAAACACTTGTGTTAGATGAATTCCATTCCTTTATATTCCTATTTTTAGACCTTGTGTTGGTTGCCACACCTTGAGAATGAGCTTGTTTTATTCCACAAAAATCCTCAACCTACCAATTCAAAAGGGTAGTTTCACTCGGAGGAGCTTTATGAGTAGTTTTTTGTTGCTGACTTTCTTCTTGATTTATCTCTTGAGGTGTACCAACCATTTCCACCATCAATTCTTAGTTCAGAAAACCATTGAAACATGTTGCTTGATTGTGAGGTTGATTGTATGGGAAGCACCATTCATAGTCTTGTGCCATTTTTTTGGACTGGAACCAAGGCTTGGGATGTTGAAGTTGTATTAGGATTGTATGGATGACCTAGCAGCTAGGGGATGTCCTTGATTTTTATTTGCAGCTTGGGTAGGAGGTCTATTAGGCTGATATGGAGGTCTATTTGGTTGGGATTGAGGCTGATAAGGTGTAAAATTTTGGGCCTGCTACCTCTTGAGATTCATCAATTTATTCCCTAGGTTCTACAATTGTTTCATGACCTCATGGAGTTCAGTTGAGGTGTTAGAAGAAGAAGTGGAAGCCTCATTGGAATTCTAATTTTTGGAACAGGGACATGGGCTAATGTGGGAGTTTGTTTAGAACTAGAATTCCCCATTTCTGGGTAAATAGGCATAGGTGGCCTAGGTGCAAGTTTACCATCTTGGATTAGGAAAGTCTCAGCTCTGATGGATATGACATAAGACCTAGGTACAATTATTCCTCCCATATATTGAATCATTATAGATATATCATAATTAAAATCTTTAAGGAAATAAAGGAATGCACCTTTAGCAGTTGGTATTACGGTGACTGGAATCCGGTCCCACATTATTTGGAATCTGAAATTGAAGTCGGCCATATACTTGTTTTGTGCTCTCTTGATTGTGGTCGGTGCTCTAGTAGAGATAGATTGTTTGAAATTTCTCTGAACCGCCACAAAATGTTGTGCATAGTTGATCCCAATTTCGGATTGACCCTGCTTCCAAGATTATGAACCAATGTAAATATTTTCCTTTGAGAGAAGAGGCGAGGAGTTTCACTGCCACATCTATTTCAATAATCTCATGTATGACACAGACATTCTCAATGTCCTGAATGTGATCAATTGGTGTCATGTGATTCTCTGCATTAAAGAATGGAATATTCTTTAATGTTGTCACCAATACCGGATTCTATGCATTGAGGGCAAGTGGACTACTGCCCGTGAAATTCACAAATGGATTTGGTGGTCCTTGTGGCAATATTTGATGTGCAATCCTGATTAGTCTATGAACCTTGATTGATTGAATGAAATGCCTACCAGGTGGAGGTGTAGGAAAAGTTCTATTTGGTGGAGATGGAGACCTCTAGTCTCTTCTCCCTCATCTTCCTCTACCAGGAGATAAATGTAGCTACTTAAAAACACCTTCCTCTTTAGTTCTTGACCGTGTTTGAATTCTTATCATAAATTTGAACCAATAGCACTACTAATACCACCGAATCAAATCACTTGGAGATGCCGGATGTGTTATTACAAGACATCTAAAGGATGAATCTACAACAAGAGCACACAAATCTTGCTGCAATAAAAATGAAGACTTCTTGTCCCACCGGTATTCCCCGAACTATTATCACCAAATTACAACACCCTCTGATTTATCATGAACTTATGAATGAGAAATCAGTGTAACTGGGTAACATGAGATTGTCTTAAGGTGTGGTATCTTTCTAATGAGAAAATTCTCTAGAGAAGAATGGTTCCTCTACCTACTTCTAAGGCTAAAACTACTCCTAGAAAGGGAAAAACAACTCTTCCAACACTAACCTAGATTTTCAAGGGACCAAGGAAGAGTGAAATGCATAAGATGAAAGTCCTAAACTAAGGGAGGCAATAACACCAAGAAAAGGGGCCTTGAGATATCCCTAGTGAGTGAAAACGAAAGAAAATGAGGTAGAAGAGGGCAAAAAAATGCCACAGTTCAAAGAACACATTCAAATCTCCAATTTCATGAAGCGTAATGAATTTAAATCCTGTAAAAGAATACAACATGTGAAATATACTTGAAAATGAAAAGGAGGCAACACAACTCAAGCTAGGGCAAGAAAAGCCACAAAATACCAATGTTATTGCTTAAAATGATGCATAATACATTAAAATATAGGTGTTATCCAAATAACTCTCCTATTTATTTGGACAACTTACATACATATTCTGGCTTAAAGATCTTCATTACAGTGGTATGCACCTAAGTTGTCTCCTTGGCACATACATTTGGTCATTGTTTTCTCATGCATCACATGTCTTTCATGCTTTCCCCTTCCCCCCTTTCCATTTTCCTTTTACTCTATGTTCCACTCTCACCTTGAGCGCATCTTCTACGCATTCACCTTCTCCCTGAAACTATTTCACACTATGTGCGAGCCTCACACTTACTTCAATCAGCTAAGTCCCTGGCGCTATCACATGCCCCACATATTATATTGTAATAATTGTGCCTTGACTATGCATTCTTTACTCATTGATTTGCCTCATTTCCTTGTGTGGGAAGTGTACGCCTTCTTTCGACTTTTTCCCACGCCTCATTCTTCCACACACATATTTTTTCCCTCATTCACACCTTTTCGTGCCATGTCATTCTTTGACATGCTTAAGTTTTCCACACACAACCAGTCAAAGCACACTAATAGGGCACCAAATCCATGTGACAAATCAATGAGTGACATGTGGTAGAAACAACAAGAACATTTACACAATTGGCTATCCTTTCATCCAATCAAGTGTGTGCACATGTCTTGCATGCACAAATAACTCTTACAAAATTCTGACATCCATATCTTTTTCTACACAACTTTGATTAGTGTGCACCTAGTCTTAATCGATAGTTGCTGACATAGGCTATAGTGCTAGACATTCAAATTCAAATTCTTGGCAGATCTAGTAGGTGAGAAATAAGAAAAGTATTTTTTAAACATTAATGAGTAGATTTAATTTCCCTAGCCACCCTATTTTATCTGATTCTCCCTCCTTCCTTCTTCAACACGCCAAACAGACTTGGGAAGTGCATTTGATAGATTTCTAGGTAGATTTACAGGCATTGAATGCTTCTTGTTGGTGGTTGCATTTCAAATTTGGTTTTCCCTCCTTATTCTCTTCTTCTTCCATGAATTCATCTATAAATGTAAGAGTTGGGCTCATTTGTTATCTTGTACATTTTGGATCCTTACGCTTTTGCTAAGGATTTCATATTTTATATATTTTGAGTCGTAAACATCTAGATATGGCTCATGCATGTGGATATTAGCCTCTTTCATCATTGTAATAGCTTTGTGCATTTCTTGAAGTAATGTAAGCATCGTTTTGTGACTATTATCTATCTTGAGTGTGTTTATATTATTTCTTCTTTCCTTTCTTTTACATTACGTGCTCGTTGTGCCATTCTACGTCCCTTGCAGCTCCTTATTTAGTTGTGTTCCATGAAATTGATCTGGTAAATATGTTTTAGTTGTGCTACATGTGCCTAGCCTTATTTCACGCATTTCCCTTCATTTTCACTCGAAAAGATAGTGTTCATCCCTCTTTTCTAGTGTTATCACCTTTTAGTGTAGTTTCCTTTCATGTTATCCTTCTATCCTTGGTCCCTTAGAATTATTAGCTTAGTTTTCCCTTTCAAAGACTAGGAGTAGTAGTATAAGTAGAAATATATAGAGGAACCAGCCTTCTCCGTAGATCTGTCCTAAGCACGCAAGGTCCCACAACTTGAGGATGGTTCCATTGTTGTCACAAATGACTCAGATCTTTTCGATCTCGAGACATGTGTGCACGTTTGAATGACCAACAGCTTGGCATGCTGATGGGACCAATATTGAAATCTTAAATTTCATATTGCTAAGTTCTAGTGTGTGGACTTAGTATTTCAGCCTTTGGAGGCTCAATTGAACACATCTGGCAACTCCTAACATTTCCAGAACTCTGTTTTATAGCTCAATGCCTTTCATGAGAAGAGTGCATACAAGGAAAAGTGCAGCAGCTGAATATTCCTTTGAGTACCTCTAGCTATCCCCGAGAAGAGTTCATTCCAGAAATTCCGCACACGCATTTCCATCTCCACCGCACTATGCCCATTTAATTCCTCCTCATAACATACAACCAACATGTATTACAATGGTGCATTAGCTACCTCCTCCACTAAGTAACTTTTCTAACTTCGCCGAAGGAAGTACCATGGTTCTGTCCATACAAAATGATATGCCAAATGGCACACTCAAAAGTATTCCATACCTTATTTATGAGAATCAAGTAATTTTTGAGAAAATGCATCTACGAATAAGTGATATGATTTTTCCCGATGAGTATCATAAGAAGTGCGAGAATTAAACAAGAGAGAAATGATTTTATCTTGACAACTAGGATTGGATAGAAAGAAATACTGAATAGAGATATCCATGATGATATGAGCATATGACGATGGAAAAATAAGAATAAGAGAGATCCAATAGTGCTCAAATGAGATGGGTTCACCAAATGATTTAACAAAATAATAATTATGCTAAAACCTAGATATTTTAGAGTCACAACTGATAAATAAAACATTAAGGCACATATTTGACACAAATAGTAAACAAATGGAAATTGAAAGCCTATGTGCAAGAGAGGGAAAGAGTGACTTAGATGAATTTGTAATTAATCATGAGGTATGTTGGACTAGAAGACTAATGAACACAAGGGGGAAAGTGTCACAACCAAACCCAAAAATTCTATAATTGCTGAAATACCTGGACTAGGTCAAGGGTGCCTAAGTGCCATAGATTGATTTTGGGCACCTGTGTCTACAAAAATGGTAGAATATGATTCTTTTTGTGTCCCAAGGTGTTCACTAACCTTCGATGTTGGTAACCTCTATGTCACTCAAAGTCCACATAATTCACATGTAACCTACAAAACAAATGATATCCTACAAAACCCCAAAACATATCAAATCCTAAAAAGAAAAAAATGAAAATGGGGAGTCAAGCTAACCTTGGAGGTCACCCAATAGAGTGAACACATGATCAAGTGCTACATTACATATCAAAATCCATATATTTTTGTGTGCTTGTGTAGAATCATGCCCTACAAAGCTCTTGTGCAAAATGCATCGAATAACAAGCAATAGTTAAATGTACTAATGTAAGTAGATGTGTGGATGCCAAAATGAATTTCACATCCTATGAAGTGTATGTAGAAAAATGCAGTCCCTTTTCCCTTGAATGATAGTTAGATAGATGCCTTTGATTCTCTTAGATGGCCTTCATGTTAGGTTGTGGAGCTAGATTTCTTCACAATTAGCATGCAATGGAAAGTGACTGGAAATACAGTGGCTCGACTTTAGTCAGAGCAAGTGCGAACCGTGACTCATCATCAATCAGATAGAAAAAATTGGTTAGAGCAAGTTCGAACTAGCCGTGGTTAGGTCTAGCTAGTGCCGGTTACATGTGCGCTATGTTTTTTTAAGTCACGGGCTTTAAATATATATCATGTTTTAAAGAAAATCTATTGGATGTAATTACATAGCTAAGGTGCCCTAAGTTTATATATTTTATATATAAGCGTGAAAGTTAAGGGTTCTAAATAAGAGTTGAAAAAGAGGAATTTCTTTAGATCCTTGACTCTCCTAGACCAGTGGATGAAGAAAAAGAGAAGGATCGGATTAGATCCTTGGATTCTCTGAGACCAAGAGGATGAAGATGAAGAAGAAGAATGAAAAAAGAAACAGGTCACATGAAGACAGAGACTCCATGGAGAGGAGTGGGACAAAAGGAAATAGCAGGTACATATGAATGGTGAGAAGAGGGAAACGTCTTCTACTGTATTTCCTTTGTATTTTTAGTCTCATGTAATGGCTTACATAGTATGCAAAGCACATAGCATTTTATTATTGTAGATCCACATGTTGGTGAGATATTGTATTATAGATCTATGTAGATCTAGTCTTGTATTGTAGATCCATGAGATCATATTGAATTATTGATCCATGTAGATATAGATATAGTAGAGGTCTTGTTTGTAGATTCATAATACAGTGAGAGCTTGGCTGCATAGTGGCAAGATGCAGGTAGCTTCTGTATCTGAGATCTGTTATGTTTGAGAGGCATGGTTGCAGTGCACTCAGAAGATCCAGTTAGAGATCTAGAGAAGACACAAGTGGTGGTATGGAGGAATGGTTTAGTGTACTCAAGAAGATCCGGTTGGGGATCTGGGTAGAGGAGATACTCTTGTGGAGATACATGTACTCTTGTGTAGAAGAGTTAGTTTATAATCTCTTGTTATATTATATATATATATATATATATATGATATCTCTATCTTTGGTGGATGTAGCCCACATTGGGTGAACCACGGTACATGTTGTGTTATGTGTGTGTACTTTTTGTGTGATTTGGATTATTCTGTTTATGCTCCCCTTGTTGTAGATTTTGTGGGGAATTCTTTAGATCATGTGTGTGCATGATTTTATTTGTTATTAAAACATAGCACTATTCCGTTGTGCCTAGTAGATATTCCCAACAGCTGGCATCAAAGAAGCATTTGTTTTTCCTGATGAGAATATCACAAGAAGAGATCTAATCTCAAGTGGGAGCTAGAAGAGTAAGGTTGTTGGAAGTTACAGGTTGACTATGGTCGGTTACTGAGAAGCCTAGTTTTAAATAGAAAATCACAGATCTGAAGGAATGAAAAGATGCATAGATTCTATCTTGTTTGCTGAGGTGTTCCTAGTTCTTGGAGGCATAAGCATGTTGGTCAGATTGTAGATCCGGTTATTGAGGTATGGTTTTATCTCGGTATTATAGTGCCTATATCATTTTGGTTGCACATGCATGTTTGGGACTACAGATCTAGATCTGAGAATGAGAGAAAAATGAGCAGTTATGCATCCTTTGGTACAGTTAGATGCACATGTTTCGGTAGAGAGGCAGTAGCACAGAATGAAGACAAGGCTTCCATTAGAGAAGCATGTACTTCAATTGAAGATGTGGTTGAGTATCTTGGTGCTGGTAAGGTGATGTGTTTCATCTTGATGCAATTTATTGCATGGATTTGTTGTATTATTTTTTGTATAAGATTTGGATGCTTCTTGAAATGACTAGCTCAACTCAACTATTGGCTTCGGTCAAAGTAGGCACCTGGTGTGGTGTGCTATGCCAAATTGTGTGGTGTTGGGTTTGTTCTAGTAGCATTGACATCAGTCTGAGAACCGAGGTCATTATAGAGGAACTGATACTAGTCAGCTAACCATGGTTGGTTAGGGATGACCGTGGTTGGTCTTTGTGGCAACTTATCTATACATAGTTTTTGCAGCAAGAGAGGATAGTTTGTTCTATGTCCTGTTTTGGAGGATCTAGTTTCTGGTATAGTGTGTACAGTAAAAACAATGTTGATCACTTCAATGGTTTAGATCAAAAAGAGGACGGAGTTGGCTCATTTAGTCCATTGAGACTTTGAGTCAGGTATCTCTATATGGTTCATGTTTTATTTCTTTTGTTTGGAGTAACTGATATTATGTTTGGATTGTGTGCACAAATTTACACCATGGTTTCTTGGTGTTGTTTGACTTTTATTTCCCGGTTGTGTGGAATCTTAAGGACAAGGTTTTCTAGTCTAAGGATGAGATCCTCAATGAAAATTCATGGTTAGACACAGTTGCAGGTAACGAGAGATGTTGAGTACATACGGATGAAAAGAAGTTGATTCACCTACTTCACAAGAAGTCCAAACTTCTGTGATGTAGAAGTATTCTTTGATAAGAAGGGAATCATTTTATATTTTCTTTCATCTAGTTTTATTTCTCACTGACATATTAGCTTTTGAGCTTGGTGTTAGAGGTAGTCTTTGGGGATTTCGTGTTCAGTGGGAGAAGGCCATGGTTGTGGGAATTACAAGATTGGATACATGATGCACATGCAGAGTGAGAGGAGGTTTCTACTATTCAGAGTGGTAGAGGCACTAGTTGGTTTTGGAGGACAGTCACAGATTTGCAGGTATATTGAGTTTATTGCTTTGTGATGTCACTTCTGTTTATTTTGTGGTGCCTAAATATCCCTATGGGATTACAATTGATGGTTAGATTCAGCTAGGTGAAGATGATAGAGCAATTTTTCAGATTTTTAAGGGTTAAAAGAGAAAATATGCTAGTTACAAAGACTGTGTCGGTTAGGATTAACCGTGGTTGGTCATCTAGAAACCGTGGTTGGTCGTGCAAAGACCGGGTTGGTTCGATTAATAGGTTTGATAGCAGTGTTTATTTACCATTTTTAGATGGTGCCCTTGTTTTTCTTTCATCTTGGTTGATCTGTGTTGTATGTTGATGACATGTATGCTGATATTTTCACTTGGTATTAGTGGCATGGTTTAACATGGATGTTTTTATTGACATTGATGAGCACATGATTCATATTCAGCTTTGGAGTTAGTCGGTGGCAGACTTGGAGCTTCTGGAGAGCTGGTGATATGGATGGATGTACATGGTGAGTTTGTACATGTGGATAGATTCAATTTTATGAATCTATGATGATGTAGATGTTTGATTTGCACATGGATGCCTTGAGCATGAGTAAGGGGATGTTTGTATTTCCTCTTGTTACTATGTTACTTATTGAGAGATGTTATCTACAGATGATTGTCTTGGACATGCTAGTTGTTTATGCAGGGTTGGATTTGCAGATTGTAGTGTTTGGATTCTTTGAGTTATGTAGGATTTTGGATTGATCACTCACTGTTGCAGGTAGAAATAATTTGGGATGTCTTTACCCATGATCTTGTTTTGCTTTCGCATATTCTAGTTTGACTTGTCTTGGTCAATTGCATTGGCGGTTGCATGGAGACATGGATAGATGGATGGATAACATGGCTGTTTTTTACAGGTATGGCTACGGATGCGATTGAGGCTCGAAATTCAGTTTGAGGGGGAGCTCTTGTAGGTGTTTTAGTCATGATGGCTTGAATGCATGAGAGGCTTAGTGTCATGGATCGGTTGTATCTCCGTGCAGTTTGGTAAATCATTGTTTCATCTTCTGGTTTGAGAAGATGGTTTGATCTTCCTGGTTTTTTTTTTGAGAGAATTGTTGAAGGAAATAATATATGGTCTTCACGGTGCATAGAGGATGGTGATGTACAGGTACAAGTACAGAGGTTCAGCAATTTATCTCTAAGTGGGAGATTGTTAGGTTGTGGAGCTAGATTGCTTCATAGTTAGCATGCAATGGAAAGTGACTGAAATACAATGGCTCAACTTCGGTCGAGAAAATGGGAACCGCGACCCGTCATCAATCATACGAGATAGACATCAGTCGGAGCAAGTGGGCACCATTTGCGGTTAGGTCTAACCGGCACAAGTTACCTGTGTGATGTGTTTTTTTTTTAAGTCACGGGCTTTAAATATAGATTTTGTTTTAAAGAAAATCTATTGGATGTAATTGCATAGCTAAGGTGCCCTAAGTTTATATATTTTATATATAAGCGTGAATGTTAAGGGTTACGAATAAGATTCAAAAAGAGGGATCGCTTTAGATCCTCAACTCTCATTGACTGGAAGGATGAAGAAAAAGAGAAGGATCAGATTAGATCCTTGGATTCTCTAAGACCGAGATGATGAAGATGAAGAAGAAAAATGAGAAAAGGAACATGTCACATGAAGATAGAGACTCCATGAAGAGGAGCGGGACATAAGGAAATAGTAGGTACATCTAAATGGTGAGAAGAGGGAAACATCTTCTAATTTATTTCCTTTATATTGTTTAGTCTCATGTAATGGCTTACATAGTATGAAAAGCACATAGCATTTTCTTCTTGTAGATCCACATGTTCATGAGATATTTTATTATAGATCTATGTAGAAATAGTCTTGTATTGTAGATCCATGAGATCATATTGTATTGTTGATCCATGTAGATCTAGATATAGTAGAGGTCTTGTTTGTAGATTCGCAATATACGTGAGAGAGCTTGGTTGCACAGTGGCAGATGCAGGGTAGCTTCAAGTATGTGAGATATGGATATGTTTGAGAGTCATGGTGACAGTGCACTCGTGCAGATCCAGTTAGAGATTTGGAGAAGACACAAGTGGTGGTATGGAGGCATGGTTTAGTGTACTCGGGAGATCCGGTTGGGGATTTGGGTAGAGGAGATACTCTTGTAGAGATACATGTACTCTTGTGTAGAAGAGTTAGTTTGTAATCTCTTGTTATATTATATATATATGATATCTCTATATTTGGTGGACGTAGCCTACATTGGGTGAACCACGGTACATGTTGTGTTATGTGTGTGTACTTTTTGTGTGATTTGGATTATTCTCGTTTATGTTCCCATGGTTGTAGATTTTGTGGGGAAGTCTTTAGATCCTGTGTGTGTATGATTTTGTTTATTATTACAACATAGCATGATTCCACTGTGCCTAGTAGATATTCCCAACACTTCAAATGAAACTTTAGGTGGTGATAATAGATGCTTAGAGCTTTGTCACTTATTATGATCACATAGCTTCCTCTTATTTGAATTTCATAATTGAAAACTAAAAGGAAAACCCCTAAGGAAATAAGATGCATGAAAGATAAGAGAGGCTTTAAAGGGGAGAGTAAGATATAAATAGGTCAGGGTGCCCAGAGGGAATGAGCGCACTTGGATGTTGGTGTCCTAGTTAGGCACTAGTGTCCAGAGTCAAGAAAGATAATTAAGTGAAATATCGACTGGGCTATGGGAAGTACAAGACCATAAATACAACATGAAAGACAAGAAAGAGGCCAAATAAACTAGTCAATTACTATTTTTCTCTCTTAGGAATGATATGAATATTGGTATGTGATCGGGATCTAGAAATGTACCAAAGTGTGTGATTTTGTGTCTACATCCATTAGCCCATTGCAAAAGTAAATTGGGAAGAAAGTTGGAAATATTGAATTTATGAAAAACTTGCAGAAAAAACCTTTGTAAAAATATAATAAAAGTAAATTCAAAAGGATTAAATCTAAAAAAAAAAATACAAGACGAATAGAAAAATGTGACATAACATACACACTTTGAATTTTGATCCAAAAGTAGGAAATACTTTACAACACCCACTCTAGAAGATTGAACTATCACAATATAAATAAAATAAATTGATTGTATCCAAAATTTATCCCCGAATATATTTTGGGACCCTATCCTTCCTATAAATTAAACATCACAATCAAAGAGTCCAGATCCATCCAAAAACAATTGACTCCTCTTCTACCTACATCTCAAATGATCTCAACAACAATACGATACCTTTGGGTTCCAAAATATCCTACTATCTCCAAAAATAAGGTGTGTTCTACTAACCATCCTTGCAAATTAGACACAAAATATGTAATCCAAAATAGCCAAACACCCCCTCCAAAGGACACTACACCAAACAAAAATTTGAGAGGAACCTAAACTACCACCACTGATAAAATCGTACAAGCCTCCACTATCACCTTACCTCTAATCAAAGTTTAAAATTATCATGTACAAATTCCAACATGATAAAAAGTGGAATAAAACCCATGCCTACCATAGTATCCTAGGTCACGATAATGAGAATTAAAAATACCTTAGAATGGCAATCTAAAAAACTCTCTCATGATGATGATCTCATCATAGAAGAATATTGTCTTGATCCACCGCCAACCCTAGAAGAAACCACACCTAAACCCTTGAATGCCTCAAAAAAACATTTGCAAAACAAGTGGATAAGACAAAATATGACAATAAGAATCCCTTAATGAATATTTTTCTCATCACTTTCCACTGAATGTCCTTTCTTCCAAATCGACACAGTTTATATATCTATACATGTCTAAAACAAAGACGTAAAACACAAGACAAAGGAAAATCCAAAGTCTCTATACATGGAGTATCTTCAAATTATTCTTCACTATCTACGCTAAAGGATAATGTTTTTATTATTGAATCAAATCAAACCAAACCCACCACAACCATACAAAAACAATCCTAAAACAACTTCCCCAAAAACCAATGAAGATGTCCTTATACAAGCTCAACCAAAACTCCCAACAATTGACAAAAAATGATCAAGGCATTACAATCCATTTGTGTCCCTTTAGAAAAACCAAAACCACTATCCACATTCATATGTGCCTTAAAAATAACCACAACCATCACATTCGACTCCACATAAATCCCCACACCCCAATTAGACGATCAAGATTTCCCTTACTTAAATCAACAAAAATTGCATCAAACAAGTCATGATTGATAGTTTTGCGAGTATAAATATCATCACCACCCATTCCTTCAAATAACTTCTATTACCATATACTTTGGTGTGCTACTCACCTACCATCATATGCACATTT
Source organism: Taxus wallichiana var. yunnanensis (assembly GCA_018340775.1). Lineage (NCBI taxonomy): Eukaryota > Viridiplantae > Streptophyta > Pinopsida > Cupressales > Taxaceae > Taxus > Taxus wallichiana. The sequence continues at coordinate 96,281,572 of CM031233.1, read as the reverse complement.
AATGACACCATCGCTCTCACAATGGGAACAATGGTCCTACCCATCCATGTTGGAAATCACACCATTTGTGAACTCTTTTAACTAGTAGACAAGGAATTCCTATACAATATCCTACGTGGATGTCCTTGGATTTTTATATGTGTTGCATCCCCTTCACCTTCCAAAAATTCCTATAATATGAATAGAAAGGGAAAATTCATATTATTTGAGTTGATCCTAACCCATTCAAAACCTCTAACATGACTTACCTTCCTAAGGATGTCTTAATACCCATCAAGAGTACCACCTCTCGCGAGGACACTTCCGTACTGACATCTAAACTCCTTGAAATAAAATCCTTTGACTCTGCATTCCAATAACTCTCATTGGGTGAATACTAATTGTTATCCCTAAATAAACTCCCCATGCCACAAGAAATTGAAAAACCCAACAAACAACCCTTTTACCATCCTAATTAAAAAAAATCATCCTCTTCATCCTCCCCTAATTGGAAAACTAATATCATCTATGGGGGGATAGACCATCCATCCTCATATAAAAAACAACAGTACCAAGGCCCTTCTCTTCTTATTTATCCTTCCTATACAAACCATAGTTTGTCTAAACTTACCTTTACCACTGTGAATGGAAAGTATTTGGTATGGGTAAATATGAACAAGGCCCTAATAGCTTCTCTTTAGTAGACTTAAAATTACCCCATGAGAAGTAAGGTATGGGATTCATAAATCCACCTACATCTGTTCCTCCCGATCTTGAACTAAACCCCATCCCATCACTTTGTTTGAGACTGTATGCAATGGAAAGGTTTACAAAGCTATGGGATGAGGTTAAAGAACCTCAAGCTTGACTAAACTCAACCATGCACCATAAGATTAGAGCTAAACAAGAAACTATCTATGCATATATAAATTTGAAACTAACATTCAAACCCTAGCATATATACTACTCTCTACTCCATGAAAGCTTAATGAAAGTGAACCTAGTTAGATTCTAAGCAATCAAATTATGTATTGTTTACTCTCAAACATAGTGAAGATATCTCTCCAAGTTGGCTACATGGCCAAGCTTTAGATATTCCCTTACTAACTATATTTGGAATGGATGGATGCAAGATGGGGAGCTCTTAACAATGGAGTATGGCCAAGATCCAAATGTTTTATAGCTTAAAGCTATCACAAATGATTTCTAATGCCAAGATCTCCAAATATGAGAGATATTTTGTTATGTAAACAAGGTGTAAGGTTGAGAGGGAGGGGTGACCCTTCTATTTATAGTTTTTCACTTGGGAGAGTTTAGATTTTGGGTGTAGGTTGGACTAAAGCTCAAAAATCACTTTTATATTAGATTAGGATAAACATGCTTTAGGCTTAGATAAGCTTGGTTTAGGCTAGTTAACTAGGATTTAGGCTAGTTAAACTTGATTAGAAAGTGATTAGAGACTCATTGAGAGTTGGGAAGGGTCTAGATAACCAATTGTGACTGATAGATAGCCTACGAAGCTAGTAGAAGTGGTTCAGAGAGAACTAGGGAGGTTTTGAATGGTCGAAAGGAGGAATGTTTCGCTAATAAAAGAGATATTATCCAAATAAGTTGATTATAAGAGGAATACGACCGAGAAGGTGTCATAAATGGGCATCCGAGAGTGGGGAAGAAGGGTTGATTAACGAAGTGTCATTAATCGGTTGAATTGGATGAAATGCTAAGTGTAAGCATATTTTAGCTATCTATAGAGACATCTCAGTAGAGCAAGATGATGATTTTTCCATCCCCTAACATTTTTAGTCAATATCATTTGTATTTTCTCTCTAACTTACCAAGTTTAGGATAAAAATAAAACCTTTCCTTTAATTTTCTCTAATATGGTAGAAGAATATTCTCCTACTATCAATGTTTTACAATTCCAAGATGATGAATCCATCCTAAACCTATATGGGAGTGGAAGAGACTGACCTACATAAATATTTCCCCCCAGAAACCTCCACTCTTTTGAATGAACCCACCATCGACATTATTATCAGAATCCCCTAGACCTCACACATTCTCAAAATTGGGCAATCCTTAAACCCTCAGTAACAACAAGATTTCACCAACTTTCTATCCAAACAAATCCAAGACTTTGCTTGGTCCTATAATGACATACTAGGTATAGATCCTCATATAGTCATACACAACATTGTCATTGTACCTTATGACAAGAATGTGAATTAAAATATTTGTAAAATTCATCCTCGCATATGCATCCTTGTTAAAAATAATGATAACACCTTTTATCTATTAATTTTATGCAACCTATCTACTAACCATAATAAATATCTAACATTCTGCCCGTAACCAAATCCTCTGAGAAACTCCAAATCTATACCAAATTTCTAGATATTAACCTCACTTATCCCAAAGACAATATTCCCTTTCCTAATATTGATTAACTAGTAGATCTCATAGCAAACCACGATATGTTATCTCTCATTGATGGGTTTTCAGGGTACAATAAAGTCTTCATCTCCCCGAAGACTAGCATAAAACATATTTTATCACCACATGGGGGAATTTTGTTTACAGAGTCGTGCCTTTTGGTTTGAGAAACACAGGAGAAACCTTATAACGAGCTATGACTTATATCTTCCATGACATAATCCATAAGACCGTTGATAATTATGTAAACGACCTCCTCGGTAAGTCCAAAACTCACAATTAACACTTACTCATCTTATACATAATATTTGACTGACTCGATCTAGATTTTCCTTCATCTAAATCTTACAATTTTGTTAGCCCTACACTTGTTGGGTTATCTTGCTTAGGTGTACTAGTTGTGTGGAGTTAGCTTATTAGTTGTGTTGAGTTAGCTTCTCAGTTATGTGGAGTTAACTTACTAGTCTTCTGGAGTAAACTTAACTACTAGTATCAGTTAGTGGTAGTTCTTCACCACTGATTTGGGTAGTAGCTGCACTTCCCTCCTCCTATATGTACATATTTCTTATTAAGTAATTCAAGTCATTGTATTGTAATGTATTGAGTATTATGGATTATGATAGATTTCCATATATGGTATTTTAGCTCTTATGTTTTACAAATGTAATGTGGTGTGCTATTATCATATGAGATCGCAGCTTGGGAAAATATTATTATCATTCCTTTCATGGTATCATAGCTATAGATGATGTAGACACCCATATGTAATTTTTTCTTTGCAAGCAAGGGTTTATTATTTTCATGTATTTGGAATTTTTAGCACTTTTCTGTAACATACATTTTTATGCAAAACAGAGTGTGCCATTAGATTTGGAAGGTGTCAAAACCTAGAATCGACTATAAACTTGACCATGTTTTGAGATAGTCAAATCTAGACATTTTAAAGGTTTTTTCACACATTTCTCAAAAAAATTGTACAATTATGTACAAAGATATTTTTGACTAAAAAATTATATAATATTTTTAGTTTTTTCAAGAAACTTTTTGGGTTTCTCTTTGTTTTTTTATACAGGTGCCAGAAAAAGAGATATTTGCAGTCAAAGTTTGTATTAACAATTTTACTTTGTGGGTGCATTATTTTATCCACTGGATATAAGCGTGTACCTTCCAGATGCATTCTTTTACCCTCTGATATTTCTGTTTTGGATGCATTCTTTTATCCACTGGACACAGATTTGTACCCTCTGGGTGCATTCTTTTATCCATTGGATATAAGCATGTACCTTCCAAATGCATTCTTTTAACCTTAGAATATTTCTATTTTGGATGCAGTATTTTATCCACTAGACGCAGATATGTACCCTCTGGGTGCATTCTTTTATCCATTGGATATTGAAGTGTACCCTCTGAATGCAATGATTTACCCTCTAGACATTCAGGTTTTGGACGCAAACTTTTATCCTTTGGTCAGAATCTTGTATTGTGTGGATGCACTCTTTTACCCTTTAGACATTTGGGTGTTACGTGTACCTTTTAAAAAAAACATCAGCATTAAAATATTATTTTAATAGAAAAACCTTCTAGAGCTCATAACTTTTGATTCATATCTCATATTAAGGTGATTTTTATTAAATTGTGTATTTTTTCAAGATCTATGCATTGGTGACAATTTTATACACATATGTCAAATGTAAACGGTACTATTACTCATTGTAATATTTACATGCACTCGACTATAAAGTTCCAAATTTGGGAGGGTGTTGTAATCACTTGTGGACACAATTAAGGTTGAGTCGATGTCCTAAAATTTTGGGTGTTGCATTCTTGTATCTATGGGTGTATACATTTATATCTCTCTTGTTTATTGAGATATTTTAGATATATATTTTCAACACTTTTTTGGCATGTTGATAGTCTCTCTTGTGGGGGAGCTATTCTGGTGAAGCCCAGTGTTAGTTTGTCAGTGTTCAAGTAGTTGATTTTGGAAACTCATACAGATATGTGGTATCACTCTACTCATTCAACAATATGGGAGGGTGTGGTGTTGATGATGCTTCTTCGGGTTTCGTGTCCTTACCTTGTTACCTTATATTTTCTTGGATCATGGAACTCATATTTAATTGGATCTCATGTCCTTTCCTTGTTGCCTTGGTTATTGTTCTTGGATAGTGACACACTTATTTGTAGCAGTTGATCTTGCTTCTTCAAATTTTGTGTCCTTGCCTTGTTGCCTTGGTTTTTCTTGGATTGTGGCACACCTATTTGTAGCAGTTGATCAAATTATGTTTGGTGTTTTTTTACATTTTTGACATCACTCCATTGACATTCTCCTTGCATGGAGCTATTCTGGTGAAGCCCGGTGTCAATTATTTTTTATTTTTATGATCGAGCAGTGGATTCGAAAAGAGTATGTACCACACTTCTTCATCATTGTACGAGTTTTTGGAGCAGAAATTCTAAGGATATCTTGTAGCAGGATTTTTCTCTCTACTTTTTTATTACTGGTTTTAGGTAGCTTGCGGTGTCCAATTTTCTAGTTATTATACGTGGGTACCTCATCAGGCCTTGTTTTGGGACCCACTGTTGACAATTTTTTTACTTGTGCAAAAATGGGCAACTCGAAACTTAATTGTTATGATGAAAGGCATTGGTGAAGTATACCTAAGCTAAGGAAGTTTTGATATTATTGGTTAGTGCTGAATTAATTAATGATTAAGTGAAATCTATAACTATGTGTGTTGTTACAAAACATAACAAATCACATAGTCTGTAATTTCATGATATCTTCAGCAAAATAACACAAGGGCCTTGAAGGACAGTTGTGTTGTCTTGATGAGGACATCAAATTATAGAATAGGTGAAGTGTTGAGTTTTGGGACAACAAACATAAGTGCAAATTATAGAAATCAGAGTTCATTACTGAATGTTACAGGTTCTCATTAATGTTCTTTCCTTCATGATTAAGACATTCAATTATATGATTGAGTTGTTTAATTCATCATACATCCATACGAAAGCTAAAGTGCATAAAGAAATATACAACTCATTTACAAAATTCAATGTTTTATTCATAAGGAAATTTCAAATGTTCCCACACAAGTGTGAGATGTAACTGGAATTGTAAAGTACAACTATTGAAATAAGAGGTACACATGCATGAAAATGAAAGTAAGGAGTATGAGTGAACCCATCATTACCTTGGGTTTTTATTCATTGTTCGGAGTAGCTCCATCCCAGATTTTGTTCCTTCTTCATCTTCGTTGTAGAAGTCATTGTACCTGAAAAGAAGAAAAGATGAACTGTCAGTTACGAGCTTAGAGATCAATTCATATTCCTTATTGTCCTAGTTCGTGCATATGAATCTCTTCAAAATAGGAGATATAATTTACTTGAAGAACAGACTACATACATGCTCTACTCATTCAGAAAGAAGAAAGAGAAAAGAAAAGAAGAAACATGGACACAAGAGAGGCCAAAAATCCTAAGTATTTTCTAACTATTTTCTTAAGTGTGCAGGTAAAGTTTGCAGCCAAGAAGAAATAGATAAGTCATAAGTACAGGAAAGAAAGATTAATGTAACTCCAACTCAATATTTTCTGCAAATGAAATAAGTTACAGTGCAGAAAAGAGACTGGAAAATAGAAGTACATATTTCAGTTTGCAACTAAAAGGAAGAATCAAATTTCAAGAAGTTGAAGTTAACTAGAAAGAAAGGGTTATAACTGAAACAAAATGAAAAGAAGATCCTGGGAAAATTTTGACAAGGCTTTGCCATGTAAAATGGACATTTACAACTTTTCATCATGTTGCTTTCAACTACTACATGCTTTAAAAGAATTATTTAAATAAAAAATACAACTACTATAGCTGGAAATGGATGGAAGAGAGAATTTCGGAAAAAATTTCTAGGGCTTTGCCATGAAAAATCAACATTTCAGATTTTCCAACATGCCATAAATGTTACTATAAAGGAAATAAAGCATCTATGTAAAAGAAACAAGTTATAGAGATCTTAACAAGCATCTAAATCAAGGATTATGCCTAAAATAGTATAAAATACAAATGAAACTAAGAAAACCCTTGAGAGATCATTGATTTCAGAGCCAAGAGGAGCAACCCAAAACATGTTTTCAACTTGAAATCCCAAAGGAAAAATGAAAACATAAGATATGCAAAGAAGGATCCATATATCAATATATTGAAGTCAAAACGATAATGATGAAGCATAAGAAAACTAAGATATCAAAGCTTACCATTTGTTATCGAATAGTAATACCAGAAGAGCCAGTTCAAAGCTCAAAAAAATTAAATAACAGCCATAACACTCTCGGAGGAGTCAAAAGCCAAGCTCAACAGAGGAATGATCATAGAGTACAAATAGATCAAGACCCACGGGATCCTCACAGATCCCAAAAGGGGCAGAAACTCAAACACCAAGAATAGCTAAATCCCTACTCAAGTTTCAACGATGTCTGTCTACCTAGAAACTCGCACAACTCTACAAAAGATAAAGACATAGAAACTCGAAGACAATGACAATGGCAGCCATCCAATGAAGTAACACATAAACCAAATGAAGCTCAGAGATAGAAGAATCAACAATGACACCCCCATAATCGCTCAAATGCTCAGAAATGATCATATGAACAACCACACAGAGAACTCAAGAGAATCAAAAAAGGGCAAAGAACCATTTTCGTAGAAGGGACCAAACTCAAATGCTTCAAACAATGGTGTCGAATAGAAATTTTTCCAGGGCTTCACCCACATAGTAAAAAAATCAAATGAAGTGATCATTAGGGTCGAGCTTCCTTTACCACACAAACTCAAGAGGTGAGTCAACAGAACTCAATCATGGTTAAAGGATCAATGGCCGCAAAGATCAAGGACAAAGATCAAAGAACAAGGATCAAGCTCCAAAATAAAAGCAAGTAACTACGGTCAGTTCCCACCGACAACCTTAATTTCTAGGTTGGAAACCCTAACTCACATTCAAAGATCGACGACATCGAATATGTAGTGCCCACTTCCCTTTGACACTTTTAGATACTGATTTTGATACTATTGATCATATTATGGACACTATTATGTTTTATTTTAGTATGATAGTTAGGTGTTAGATCATGGGTTATTATTGATCTAGATTCAGTTATTATGCATGATGATTACTAGAGACATTTTCTATATGTGGTGGATGATATATTGTTTGACATGGACATATTATAGATGTTGATTTGGACTTATGATATTGGATATTTTGAGTAGATCTGGTATGGTAGATTTTGATGATGATATAGTTGATTTATTTAATTAAAAATAATAATGTTGAAATTATTGATATTGTTGTGATCTATGTGTTTGCATGATTTTGAGATATTGTTTATATAATTTTAGATGTTCTGATATGGCCATGAGGCCAAAGGAGGCATTTGCATTTTGTAGGTTAAAAATCACAACAATGTTGGGGGATTGGAGACTAACCATATTAAAATTTTGGGTGAAATCAACAAGGTCACCATGGCAACTGTGTTATGAGTTTGTGTGTTGTGTTATGTTAGGAATTCCCATGGGGGGATTTCCATTATTGTGACCATGGGATATATGTGTTTTATTTATGTGTTCCTTTTTAATTATATTGTATGTATTTTATTTAGTAATGTGTTCCTTCTTGTAATTTAATTTAAAAGTGATAGATTAATGTGATAGTCATATAGTTAAATTTTATTTAAATTAAATTGGGATGTGAAATGTAATTAATAAAGTTGTTGTCTTAGATATTAATGTTGGAAGAGTGTGTAAGTTATCATGTAAGAATGTGTAAGAAATTGTAAGAGTATGTAAGGCAGATTTTGGAAGGTCTAGCACTCCATCTTTTATGGAATTCGAATTTGACCTTGGAGGCCAAATTTGGAGGCTTGTGGGACAAGTTAAACTTGTCCCACACCTCTTAAAATGATCCACCAACCATGCCTATGGTTTGGAGGTTAAATTTAGGCATTTTTAATGCTTTTTGAAATGACATTTGTAAGTCTTAATTGCACTTCCCTTACATAATTTTAATTCAGTCCTTTTTGGAGTATGGGTTGTTTTGAAGTGTGGAAGTCATTTTGTCATTTTTATTTATTGTGATTTTTGGTTGAAACTTTGTTATTTCCTCTTCTATCAGCGCATTTTTTTTCTATTTATTTTGGAGCTTGTTTGAGGAAGAGCTTGAAGTCTTTTTCCTTGCTTATACTTGTTGGTTTTGGACTACACTTTGACATTGTGAAAAGATTGTGAGCTTGGAACAAACTTAAGTATGGAGAGGTAGGATCTGGAGCTGTATTTTAAATGTTTTCCTTCTCTTGCATGCATTTTTGAATGGTGTTTGTGTTTGCATTATTGGTTGGTTTGGTAGAATGCTTAGGGCATGGTGTAGGAGAAGGCTGTGGGGATTTCATATGGGGGGCATAAAGGATTGCCAATGGCACAATTTCATTGTGGAGGGAGTTTTGGTTTGGGATCCACCTTGGAAAATAAACTGCTTGCATTTCTTACTATGGGGGGGCATAAGGAGGGGTTAAGAGATATAAGGTTTATGGGGTTGATATGATTATTAGCGGTATGTATTTTGGTGGATGCCCAATTCCAAATTGGGAGGCATAAGGAGTTCCCCATAGTCCTTTCTCTTGTTGGCTTGCTTGATCAAGCCTATGTGTTGTATGAATTGTTTCAAATGCAGTTGGGAACTACTGTCTTATTTTGAAGTGTGCATTTTATTGATTATATGCAATGTGAATGTTGCTTATATGTGATAGAAGCTTTGTTGCCATGTGTTGATATTCATGCTCCATTTCAATATGGTTGGGGCTCGGGGGCCAATGGGGAAGGATGGATTCTCCTTTCTCATTGGATGTCTTGGTTGGGTGGAGAGCATTGCCTTTCCCCCTTCCTTGTTGTGATCAAAGTTGCAAAGAAGAAGAAACAAACATGTTGTTGTTTAGAGAATAAATTTCACAGTTTGACAGTCATTTATTTTGAGTAAATTCAATGTAACCTTTCCCACTTCGAGTGGATGAGTGTATAAATGTTGTAATGTGAAGTTATTGTATTGATAGTAGAAGTTTGAATTTAAATTGAGAGATGTACAAGAAGAATTATACTTCTCTGTTTTGTTTTGGAAAGAAAATGTAAATGATATTCCATATTTTGTATTTTGTAATTGAAAACCAATTCAAATTGGAAAAGAGATGAGATGTAAAGTTGTCAATTGAATGTGAATAAAGAATTGCATTAGTCCCTCTAAATTGCAATGTGTACAGGATTTGATTTGCTGTAAAAAAATGATATCTCTATTTTTTTGAAAAGAATAAGAAACAATGTTGTATATCTCATGTATTGTATTTGAAATCAAATAGAAAGGAAAGTTGTAAATTTGTATGGAGGATCAATGAAATAATTCATTCCTCTCTAAAAAGTGTATTGCACAATTGATTTGAATTATTATTGAAAATTGATTGTTGTTTGAAAAGAAAAGAAAGAATGCGTGGAAATGATAGACAATGTTGTATTCCTTGCAAGATGCATATTTGAATTGAAATCTGAATTGTAATCTAACTTAGAATTGAATAGAAGATTTAATAAGAAATTATATGACACCAATTAGAAAATATACACACTTTTAAATGATAAATTGGCATGCAGACTTAAAAGAAATAGTTCACCGATTTAAAACTTCATTCTGGCAATCCATGTTTTATTAAAAATGAGCAGTTCAGACTTATACTCAACAATAAGTTATAAAACTTTGAAATTCACATTTAGGAAGACCTAAGGAACTCTAATTCACTCTAACAGTCAAGAATGAACCTCCAAAACTTAATAAAATTCAATTTGAAGCTTGCATGAGTCATTTTTCCCATCTATTGCTAGGAAAAATGTAAACTTGAATAATTAGACAAATTGACTTCACTAAATAACTCTAACCCTCCTTATACTGATCCTCCATGTCTTTTTGACATGTGGAGTGAAGGAGGAGTTCAAATTTAATCAAATTGAGAAGTTGGAAAAATGCCAGTTTACAAATTTAAGTCTATAGATCATTTTTACAAAATTGACCCTTAAAAACTTATCAAAATGTAAATTTTATGTTTTTTGTGCAAATAGGGCATCTAGATATTTCCGAAAAGTCCTTTTTTCCCAAACCCGAGATTTCTAGCTCAAGTTATGACACTTTGAAGTTTTTGTACCTTGGCGGGAAAATTTGGGAAAATTTTCCCTGTCGGGCCCACGAACCCAAAAATTCCCATCAAAATTGCCTTAGAATTGTTTTTTGAAATTTTAGACCTTGGGAAAATTTTCACTTTTCCCTCCATCGGCCCATAGCCAATCAGAGGGCACCACATGTCCCCTTGTGGCTACGACGGAGGTGTGGGTTCCTTTTTAACCCCTTAGCTTTCAAAATTTTGTTTGAAAAATTGACGTTTTGGCCCCACCAGCCCGCATCCAATCACAGGATGCCACATGGAATTTTGACGACGGTGGAGGAGGGAAGAAAAATTTTCCTTTGGAAAATTTGGTTTTGGCTTTGGGAAAAATTCCCAAGTTTTTCCCGCGGCCCGCACGCCGTGTCCAATCACGTGATGACACGTGGCAGATCGGACCTCGGCGGGAGCGCGAGTTATTTTCTCCATTGAGATTTTAACTCCAAAAATCTCAATTTCCCTTTTTTTTGCTAGTCCGCTCCTCCCCATGACCAATAAGATTTTGACACGTGGCAGAATTTTCTCCTTGGCGTAGGCATGTGACAATTTCCGCCCTTGTGCTTTTAGGCTTAAAATTTCTATTTCCCAGAATGCTCCGCCGGCCATGTTTTCCCGCACCAATCGGGAAGCACCACATGTCTCCCTCATAGGACCTACGGGTTCATGGTGGAATTTTGCACTTTGGCACCAAAGGAGGGAAAATTCACAATTTTCCTCCCCGCCCCGCCGACCACTCAAGGGAAAAAATTTTCTCCCTAAGCCCGCGGACTCCCAAGGAAAATTTCTCCCCTAAACTCCACCGGCCCATATCTTGCAAATTATGAGGACTTATGAGGACTTATTTATATGGTTGGAAAGGTGAGAAAATTTCCTATCCAATGGACATGATTTAGGAAAGTTTTTATGACTCTAATTTCATGAAAAATCAAGTTGAACCCTGTAAGCCTTTTAAAGCAGGGTCGAGAGAGAATTTACCATCCTAACCTAACTGATGAATTTAAACCTCTTGTTTGACCTTGTGCTTGTTTCTAATTATTGCTAGAAGCATTTTTTTAAGTCAGTCTTGATTGTTAATCCTAATATTGTTTGTGCTAGCTGTGATCTTGTAACCTAGTAGTTGATCCCTTAAACAAAAATAAAATAAAATTATTCCCTAATTTTCTAGCTAACCCTAGGTTGTTTCTTTGGTCTCAAGTGGTTGTTTAAATAAGCACTACATAATACATAAAGTACAGAAATCAATGGCCCAGGATCATCACCAAATTTCAAAACAAACTCAAACCAAGTTAGGTTTCCACCAAAAACATGTCGAGGGGTGAGTCATCGTGCAAAGGGGTGGCCTCACGTTTTAAACAAAATCATTTCATTTTGACTTGCAAAAGTCTGAACTATAGTCCAACTTCAAATAATGTAAAGTGCCGACCAAATCATGTTCACCTATGATCACCCAAAAGGTAAGGGTTATAAACTATAATCAAGTGTTATCCAAATGCAAAATCTGACAAGTATTACATGGTCATGTTTAAACAAAGGTGGCAACTATATATTATAGCATGTGTTACCAAGGTGGCGAGTATGACAAAGGTGGCTTTTTTTACAAAAGTGCCCCTTATACATTTAAAATTCAATAATTTGCTAAGACCACCAAGGTGGCCAAACCAAGCAAAGTTGAGGTGGTCCCAGGTTCAAGGAGGTAGAGTTGATTTGAAGAGTTTCACTAATGTGACCACTTAGAGAGAGATGTCAATGTCAAAGCATGTTCACATGGACAATGGTCCCCACATTGGATTTTTATTTTTGCAAATATTACAAGTATCGACTTATTTACTCACGGGAAGAGAATTGATTTGTTGTATGCTCACAAGAGGAAGAACATAGAAGAAGATAGAGTTGCATGTTCAAAGGAGAAAGACTTGCATAGTAAGCAAGCTTATTATTAGTAAATTATTTACCCTTGCTTTCTTAAATTTAGAATAGTCAACTTCATTTTGACTATATTGTAATTAAGGCTAATTAAAATCCTATTTGTAATTGCATGCTCTATTTTATTCCTTTATCTATTTTTAAATAAAGGATAAAAATAAGATGCATAGGCGAGTACAACCCTCAGGCTATTTTTAGGAAGAGGGTAAATTTTTATTTTTTTTCTATAAATTGTGTGCCTTGGCAAAGCACAAGGACTTTTGGATATAGGAGTACTTGAAGCAATTTTTGCCGCTTTTACCTTCGATTATGAAGTATTTTCTACCTTCCCAATTATTTGCAGTCTTATGTATGTTTCTATTAGTCTTGTGAATGTAAATTCCCGATTAATCATCTTACCCTGTTGCAAAATTTAGTAATTTCTGCATGATATTAATGTGCATGTTTAGCTTAGTAGTATTGTTGTGATAATCTCCCTCAATACCTCAAAGTGTTTTGCCCTTAACATTCTACAGAAGAACTATTGGTTCGTGCATCAAGAATCCTTTCACATATCAATTGTGCATATACTCAGTCAAAGCCCTCATGCAAATTTGGTGTATCACCTTAGTTTAAATTATCTTACAGTCATTTTTTCCCTTTAAACCCCAAAAATCAATTTAGGATACATCAACAAGGAATTGACCTTGATACCAAAGACTCACCTCAAAATAGGTATACCCATAGACTGAGGTGTTTCCATTATATCTATGAAAGAGAGAGATCAAATCTTGCAAGCTTAGAAAACCTACAACCATCTCTCTACAGGGTGCACTTTCGAGAGATAATATTTTTGGCATGCCCGGTGGCATGACGAATCAGATCTATGTCTAAGTTTCGATAGATCCAAAGTAGATTTACAACATTTACAAAAGTTACTTTCGGGAGCAAGTTGCAACAATTTATTCTAAATATTTTAAGATCTTTTGGTGACTCCGTAAAGCTGATTTCAGACTAGTATTGCAGCATGTTCCATGCCTAAAGTGACTACAAGATCATCAATAAGAGGAATTCCTCCTGAGTTTGTTTCTTTACCTTTGAATTCTGCTAGAAGGAGAAGAGTTGGTAATACTTTACCTTATAATAGACCTGGTTTTGACAACCCTCCTCCTGATATTCCTTCACCACATATCAATTTCTCTATTAACATCCCAATTTTTCAAATGGCTATTCAACCACCAAGGAATTTTGTGACCTTTACTAATGGCAGACCATTAGTAATCCCAGTTTACCATGACATCCCTAATGCTGCCATAAATTTTTTCCATCATTCACGGGTGAAAATCAGGTTACACCTGCTGAACATATCAAAGATGTTGCAGCCATATGTGAAGTCCATAATATCACTCATGAAGACGTATCTTTAAGACTTTAAGTTGTATCTTTTAAAGGGTAGGCCTTGTAATGGTATAGAAACCTAGAAATTGGGAGCATAAGAACTTGGGATGACTTAGGTGAAAAATTGTTGAAACAGTTCCAGGATAATTCAGATCATTTGTCTCTCATTGAACAGTTGTCTACTATTAAAAGAGCCCCTCATGAGTACATGTCCAACTTCAATATCCATTTTTATAGGACTTGGGAAAGAATCCCAGTAAGTGTTAAGCCTCAAGCTGACCATGCTTTCCTTTATTATCTTAGAGCTTTGAATAGTGATATTTCCGCTATGATTCAATCTATGAGAGGTAATACTCTTCCGGATGCTTATGATATTGCTATAAAAGCTGAAAACAACCTTATTCAAGCTAGAAAATTAGCACCAAGGCCTTCAATGCATTTTTGGTAGATTTAGCACCTATTCCTCAACCTATTACAATCATAGAACCTATTGTTATAGCCCCATAAGATGATGTATTTAAAGCTTTGCAGAATATGGGAAATAAGTTGACTTCAATTGAAAATAGAATTGCATTACCTAGCAGACCCTATGAGGCTCCTTATCAAAAAATCAATAGAATCGAAAAATAGGCAGCCTTATCAACAAAATCAAAATTATAGGAAACCTTACCAGTAAAGGTAGTTTGACCCAAAGGCTCCTAGTTCATCTAACACTTTAGTCCCAGTTAATATGGCTACAGAAGAGCGGTGTCAACCTCATTCAAGAAGAAGTTGCCCAAATGCTTTTCTGAATCTAAATCTTGTTGTAACCTCAATCTGAAACATTGTTCATGCCTCAAATGGAGAGTGCGCAGCAAGAAGCTCATGTTCGAAAGCACCTAAACGAAATTTAGTTAGTTTCAATTTGGAGGATTTCATTGCAGTCACTACTAGGGCTCAAGGAAAATTTGTTGAAAGTCAAAAACAACAAAATAGGCTGTTTTGCTTACTGTCACTGATAAGAAAACATCTACAGTCCTAAAGTCAGCCAACAATCCTGTTATTCCTCAAAAAATATCAAGTGTTCATGTTGATAAAGGCCATCAAAAATAGCTACAGCATGACCCAAGAAGACTGTTTATACCTCAGATATCAAAGGCAGTTGAAGTAGAATCAACTTTTGCTAAGGCCTACACTAAGATAGTTGAATCTGTCTCTAAAATAGTTACTTCTTTTAACATTGTTGATGTAATGAAAAATCATAACATTAACATCTCAATGTGGGATGCTCTAAGTATTCTTGGATAACAAGATTTACTTTCTCATGAACTAGCTAAGTTGCAGATTTATTCAAAAACAACAGAAAATGAAGTTCAGAAGGTAGACATGGTCCTTGGAACGTTTGAACAAGACCGCATTAAAGAATTTAAATGGATGGTTCATAAAGTTATGAATGCTCATGACATCAAGAAGCCACCAACATTTTATTTATCACTGATTATTGGAGAACATCTAGTTCATAATTTCATGGTGGATAGTGGCGCAAGTAGCAAAGTTATGCCAAAAGCAATTGCAAAAAAATTGGGTATGTAGTATGAGCCTACAAAGTAGTGTCTTACAACTTGATGGAACTACAACTAATACAGTTGGTGTAATCATAAATTTAGAGGTGACGTTACATGCTTGCCCAAATGTTTCTATTCTGCAAGATGTTACTTTTGTTGATTTACCTCCATACTTTTCTTTATGCTTATCTAGAGACTTCACAAGAAAAATAGGAGGTTATCTCTCTTCGGATTGGTCCTTATTTTTCACTACTCATTATGGCACCAAAGTTACTATCAATTCAAAACCATTGGCCAAATTTCACATTGAGCCTCACTCTCCAAATTTTGTGGCTAATTATTTAGCCTTAGATCAGTTTGACTTTGATGAGGTAACTCAGGTTTCAGCATTAGATGGTATTTCTAACATGTTCATGGATGAAAAGATAGTGGAATAACATGCTCATGATCCTTTTAAGTAAGTTGAAGAACACATGTTTGGCATGTATTGTATGCACGAAGAAAATACACCACTTCCCTTGCTGTCTAAAACAAAAGTTTCAGCAAAAGGAATTTGGAAGCTTCATTTCGATGGAGCTAAGAGCAAGAATGGACATGGAGCAAGTTTGATGCTCACTTACCCAACAAACGAAAGGTATTTATCAGCTTTGAGTCTCCAATTTTCATGTACTTGTAATGTTGCTGAATACGAAGCATTAATTCATGGCTTACTTTGGGCGAAAGAGAGGTATCAACATGCTACATATTTTTTCATTCTAAGGTTGTTATCAATCAAGTAAAAAAATTCAAAATTTTTAAGAATCCATTAACGAAGTCTTACGGACATAGAGTTTCAGACTTAATGGAAGATTTCGATGCTATTAATATTCAACCCATTCCTAGAGCTGAAAATAAGCAAGCGCAGACAGACTCATGCAGTTGGGGCTAGTTTTGAAGTGCTTTGGAGCAGATTGAAAATAGCAAATTTCAGCCTCATAAAAAGCTAAGTGTCAAGCCCTCAATACCTGATAATGATTCAAATTGGCAAGTTTTTTAAAGTGATGATCAAATCTGTATGTTTTTGCAATAAGAAGCTGAGTTTTCTGTAGTTAATCAAGATAAATTACAACACTTTTCTGGTGACCAAATTGTTCAATTGAAGACAAATAAACTACCTCGAGGTCTGATCACATTGGAAGACATCTTCAGCACGATGATCGTTAAGAAAGGTCAAGACTAAGATGTCAACCCATGCGATAATTACAAAGAGATATCAGTTGATGAAGGGAAAAGGTTATTTCTTGGAAAGGTATGTTCCTTAACTGAAAAATAGTCATTTATTAATCTTTTCAAGGAATTTAAAGATGTTTTCTCTTGGAAATACCAAGACCTAAAAGGATTTGATTCCAGTTTAGCACAACATACAATTGAGTTGCAGCAACCAAATTCTAAATCATAGATAGAAACGAAAACAGAGGCTGTAAATCCCAAAATAGAGCCTCTAATGAGGAAATAATTATCTAAGTTGATTGAATCGGGTATTATCTTTCCAGTTAAGCATTCAAGTTGGGTATCCAATCTTGTTCCTATTAGGAAGAAGAATGATGAAATTAAACTATGTGTAGATTTCGAGATCTTAATAAAGCTTCATTAAAAGAGCATTACCCACTCTCAAATATGGATCATATTTTAAGAACAGGTTTGTGGTGCGAGATAGATTATCTCTCCGGATGGTTATGGTGGATATAATAAAATTTTAGTCTAGGAAGAGGATAGATATAAAATAGCTTTTACCACAAAGTGGGGTACTTATGCTTACAAAAGGATGCCTTTTGTTCTTTCAAATGCCGGTGTAGCATTTCATGTGCAATGGACATGGATTTAGGAGCTTGTTAAATAAATGCATTCTAGTTTATTTAGATGACATTACTTGTGTTCTCAAAAAATCCAGAGAACACCCGATACATCTAAGGTAGAAATTTCAGTTATGCGAGATAGTTTGGGATATATTTAAATCCACTTAAGTCTATCTTTCGATACATTAAGGTAAATTACTTGGTCATATTGTTTCCAAGCAAGGATTAGCAATTGATCCTTTCAGGATCAAAGCCATATAACAGATATCATTTCCTGACCATAAGAAGGAATTACAGAGTTGTTATCCATATTTCACCCCATTTCTCCCCAGCTAAATATTGGATCGAATCATGACTCTGCATAAAAGGAACCCAAGAGAACTCATTTTAATCCTGCAAATTGGTTGTAAAAAAGATTCAAAGAATGAAGTGGCGGAGATGAAGAAAGAGCAAAGGATCCTGTATAGAAAGAAATGACTCTGTCGAGCCATTTCTATGCCTTAAATTCATTCTGTAAGTTACAGGTAGACTCAACAATGGAATAGTAGGGTCAGACAAAAAGGGGAGATGCTACAGAGGAACCAAAAACTGGAAGAAGAAGAAATGACAAAGATTTGAAGTCCTCGGGCTCGAAACAGTTCGGGAAGGGTCCAAAAATGACTAAGTATGGAAGAGGCAGTGGAAGGAGCCACGTGTCTTAACGGTGCTTCTCCAAAGGAAAACTTTGGGATGGGTTTTCAAGCAAGCACAGTGCCTCCACGTGTCATTCCAATAGGGGCAGAGTCATTTGAATAGTCAATGCACAAACAAGCCAGCGGAAGGCTGCCAAGTGTCTTAATGGCACTAATTCCAAGATTGAATAAAGATAAGGTTACCAAATGAGCGCTAGACTTACATGTGTCCCAAAGGAAAGTGTGGCGTCGGGGAAAATTTTGATTTTTAGCCTTTACCTCAAAAGGGGGTAAAATTTGCAAAATGGCCCACAACTCCACCCAAGGAAAAAGTTAGCACTTAGACCCAAGTCAAAGCCAAGGCGGGGAGTCAGGGAAAGAAGTGAAAGTTTTCCTTTCGTTCAAAAGGCATAAAGGAAAAAGTTGGAGTGCATCTCCCTAGCCAACCAAAGACTGCCACGTGTCCCATATTAAAGAGGGGCCCATTTTTCAAACTAGTTTTCTCCCACTTATACGGATTCGATACAAACTTCAAAGGGGCATATATTTCAACTCAGGGCTTGAAATATTGTGAATCTAACACCATTGGAAAGATCTCGGCCGCTCCCACGAAATGGAGGTCTGAAACTTTATTTTTGAGGAGGTTAGGTAAAGGAAATGGAGGAATCGGTCTTCGAGCTTTCAATGTAGGATCCACCAGTCTCAACAACCAGATCTGGTTTGATCTATTTCCACAATTTCATCTCCCTCTAAGACATCGAACCAAGGATCGATGCAGTAAAGATATATTTGGGGACATATTTCATCAAAGGCATTAACAACGGTGGTTGAGCTACAACCTATTTTTCCCGCTTCTCTTTCTCCTTCTTCTCTCGAGGCTGAATCTATAAAGTAGGGAACATGATTCATTGTAAAGGGTTGGACATTCTTTGTTTTGCAGGCTCCCTTCTCCTTCTATCAAAGGGATCTGTGGGGTTTAGGCCTTCTATCAAAATTGCATTACGTTTCTGCCTCTTGGCTACTTTGTAATGGATTGTATCAATCTACAGAGCAATAAAACACGTTTGTGATCGATTTTAGATCCTTCTTGTCTCTTTTGCTTTCATTTGGTCTTCCATTATATATCTGGCTATCTGTGCTTGTCTATTGTATGCATTTTGTTGGTTTGTGTCTATTAGCAAAACAAGTGTTCATCATTCCTTTAGTGCATCACCTCGTAGTTTAGCTTTGTTTTAATTTTTGTATTTCTTCTATCCCTATCTCCTTGGTAAAGTTTAGATTAGGATTAAGAAAAAAACTCTACAAGTTTCTACGTATGCACCTAAACAGATGAATAAGGAAACAACCTTCAATCTAGAGAGCTTTCCCATTTTTGCAAGGTCCCACACCTTGGGGAAAGTTCAATGTTATGCAATCACACCAAATGAGTCTACCTTAGAAAAGCATATCTTTTAGAGCTCATTTGGGGGTGATGTGATTCTGCACTAACAATTTTGGCACGCCTAGGTGGGACTAAGAAGTCTTCATCTTATTACAGTAGGGATTGATGTACACTTGCTATGTGATTCTAGCTTTTAAGAAGCCTTAAAATTGTACATTTTACAACTCCAAAAGAAACAAATCTATTGGTTTCAATAGCTTAAGCTTGGAATATTCATGAGAAAAACCTAGTCTAGAGTAAGGAAAGAAGGTATATTTGAATACTTGCGTCTATCCCTAGGTAGAGAAAGAAGAGGAAGAAGAGTCTAGAGGTCTCCATCTCCACCAAGCACGACCTTGTCAACACCCCCACCTGCAAATCCTTTCTTTTAGTTTGTGAGGATTCTTAGGCCAATCAGAATGGCACAACCAAATCCATATGTCAACTTCACCGGTAGTAGTCCACTCACCTTGATTGCACAAAACCTAGTTCTAATTGCAACATTAAAGAGCATCCCACATTTCACTAGGGAAAATCAAACTTCTCCTGGTGACCA
Organism: Taxus wallichiana var. yunnanensis; assembly: GCA_018340775.1. Classification (NCBI taxonomy): domain Eukaryota; kingdom Viridiplantae; phylum Streptophyta; class Pinopsida; order Cupressales; family Taxaceae; genus Taxus; species Taxus wallichiana. The sequence continues at coordinate 96,261,591 of CM031233.1, read as the reverse complement.
TGTCCAAGATATTACAAATGTTTGTACAATCCACGAGATCCATGAGATGGACATTACAGTCAAGCTTCTCACCTCTTCATTCAAAGGGAAAGCTTCACAATGGTTCAGGAGTCTTGAAGCAAGCTCTATCTAGAACTGGAACCAACTATGCATGGCCCTTCACAATCAGTTTGGGGAAAAAGGTGATAACTTGTCTTTGTTAGAGCAACTAACAACAATCAAGAGAGCCCCGAATGAGTAATTGACAGACTTCAACCTTAGATTTCGATATACCTGGGATAGGATTCTGACAATAGTAAAGCCCACTAATGAAGGTGCCTTCTTATAATTTCTTAGGGCTTTAAATTCTTATATTTCTCTGATGATTCAGTCAATGGGGGGCACTATATTACCTACATCCTATAGCCTCTCCACAGTCTTTGAACCATTTGATTCAAGCTGGAAAAATCACACCTAGGCCATCCATGCCTCTGTACCCTGAGTTAGGAAGCCTAGATAGTAGCCAAGCACCTACATTAGCTCCTATACCCACCCCCAAGAGTCAAAGATCAACTGAATCTTCCACTTCATCATCTAATTCCTCTAAAGAGTTTCAAGAAGTGGTGATGAAGAAACTTCAGAACTTTGGGAATGAGATAGTAACCATCAAAAGACAACAAGCTCAGAGTTCTAGGGCATACTAGCTCTAGGCTCAATATCAATCCAGACCCCAAAGATCAACAGAATAGGCCACCACCTCAGACTATAAACCAGAGCCAGAACCAAGGACAACCCCAAGCTACTAGACCTTTTAGGTCTTATGATCCAAATGCAGCTTCAACATCAAGGGCATTGGTTCCTACATAGAACAATATGGCACAGAATATGATTGGTGTTTTCCATGCAGTCAGCCACACAACCAATCAATGTGCTTTAATGGTGCTCTAAATTAGGCCTTGATGGTGTAAACTAGTATGGTGCCACAAGAACCTAGCCAAGAGGAAGATCAACAACAAGGATCTCAACAAGGTGGCCCCCCAAACAAGACTATGCTTGTCAATTGGTAGGACGAAGACTTCTGTGGGATGAATCAGTTCCCTTCTCAAAGTGTAGTTTCCAATACACGGTCCAAAAAGAGAAGTATTGGAGAGGGCCAACCATTGAATTCAGTGACCCTCAATCTTCCATCACTCCACAAGGTTCTTGGTGTTCCAAGTGCAACTCCAAACATATAGAACCAATCCAAGCCACCTTCTAAACCTAGTCAAGCACCGGTTGTAACAACCCATTTGCAAGAAAGAAATGTGTCTAGGAAGGGGTAGAAAAAGGACAACACATTCAATATTATTGAGTAGATGAAAAAGACAAGTGTGAACATTTCACTATGGGAGTCACTGGTCATTCCAGGGTAGAGGGATCTGTTATAGACTGCCATGCATAAATTGGTTAAGTTCAAATCACCCCGCTAACCAGCAAGAGAAAGTACTTGTCAATGCAGTTCAACCTGGGAGGAACCATAGAGAACAACAAGGTAAGAACCTGAGACCCCCCTTTCTATGTTTCATTGATTATTGGGGACAAGTTGGTGCACAATTGTATGATTGATTCTGGGGCCAGTAGTTCTGTGATGCCCAAACAAATAGCTGATTAGTTGGGTCTCCAATATGAGGTCATCTCTAGAGGAGTAGTCTAATTAGATGGGACAGTAGTAACCATTGTGGGAATTATCAAGGATCTAAGTCTCACTCTACGCGCTTGCCTAATGTGACTTTTTTTGCAAAACGTGTCAATCATAGACCTGCCACCACATTTTGCTTTGTGTCTAGTCCGAGACTTCACTACCAAAATTGGAGGCTACCTATCTACTGATTGGTCACATATGCTCTTTAGGACAAGGTATGGGTGAAGGCCATAATCAGGTCTGAACCTATTACGGATTATCATATTGAATCCTATGTGCCTAGCCCAATCAATGCCAATTGCTTAGCTTTTGATCAAGAAGACCTCCTAAACACTAATGAAATAGATACCAAGGTGGGATGTATCCCAGACTTGACCCTAGATGAGTGGGCCAACAAAAAACATGCTTTTGACCCCTATAAGGAGATGGAGGAATCTGAAATGGGTGTCTACTGCCTACATGAAGAGAACCAGCCTCTTCCTGACCTAATCAAGTTAGAATACAAGGATGACAATGAGGTATGACAATTGTTCTTTGATGGTTCAAGGAGTAAACAAGGAGCTAAAGGAGGAGCCATGATTGTGTCCCCTAGAGGTATGAGATATTATTCAACCTTCAGATTCTAGTTCGCTTGCTCAAATAACACTATGCTGAATATGAGGCTTTAGTCCAAGGTCTTCATTGGGCAAGGAAGCTAGGAATCAAGAACTTACAAGTATTCGGTGACAGTGAACTGGTTTCCAATCAGGTCAGAGAACTTAAAGCTGTCAAAAATGACCTTGCTAAAAAATTATAAGAGTAGGGTATGGGATCTCGTGGAGGATTTCGAGACCTTCAACATTGTGTCCATACCCAGGAAGGAGAATGAAGCTACTGATATACTTGCAGCAGTTGGAGCAATGTTTGATGTGGTTGATAGCATCAAAAGGGATAGAGAATAGTTGCATATCCATGTGGTTGTGAGGTCAGTAGTACCAGATAGTAATACATGCTGGAAGGTGTTTGAGAATTATCAACAGATCATTAAATTTCTATAAGAAGAATTTGAATTCTCAGCTAGAAACCAGAAAGCAGACTAGAGCAGTATATGGGAATCGATAGTACATCTTCATACAAATAAGCTTCCCAAAGGATTAGTGACACTAGAATCTATTTTCAATCCTAATGATCAATTTAGAAAGGAGAAGGCTAACATGCAGATCAAAGGAGAAGATTCAGAGTCAATCCCCAGTTGGAGAAGACAAAACACTTCAAATTGGAAAGGTGGCCACCAAGAAAGAAAGGTATGAATTCATACAAATTTTCCAAGAATTCCCTGATGTGTTTTCTTAGAGTTATGAAGACCTAAGAGGGTTCAATCCCAAACTAGCACAACACATAATAGAACTAGATCCAGTTGCTCAGCCCATCAGGAAGAAGCAAAGACCAGTCAACCCACATATTGAGCCTCTGATGAAGAAGGAGCTGAACAAGATGATAGAGGCAAGCATCATATTTTCAATCAAACACTCAAGTTGGGTTACAAATCTGGTCCCAATCGGAAGAAAAATGGAGAAATTAGGTTGTGTGTTGACTTCAAGAGATTTGAATAGAGCCTCCCTTAAAGACCACTACCCACTCCCTTTAATGGAGTAGATCTTGCAAGTAGTTTCTAGGTCAGAAAGGTTCTCCCTCCTAGATGGCTACTCAGGGTACAACTAGATCATGGTGAAAGAAGATGATCAATTCAAAATAGCTTTCACTACCAAATGGGGCACCTATGCCTACAGGAAAATGCCATTTGGATTATCCAATGTCGGAGCCACTTTTCAAAGGGAAATGGATATGGCATTCAAGGGATGATCAACAAAATAGTGTTGATCTATCTGGATGACATTACAGTGTTTTCCAAGAATGCAACAGACCACCTTTTCCATCTAAGGCAGGTGTTCCAATGATGCAAGAGTTTTGGGGTGTCACTAACCCCAAAAATGCATATTCTTGGCCCATGAAGGCAAGCTTCTAGGCCATATCATATCAAATGAAGGATTGAAAATTGACCGAAAGAGTTCAAGCAATAAGAGCATTACCATTGCCAAGTCACAAGAAGGCTCTTCAAAGCTTCTTGGGAAAAATCAATTTTGTCTGCAAGTTTGTTCCAAACTTTGCTACCCTTGTTAAGCCAATAATGTTGATGCTGAAGAAGAGCTTAACATTTAGGTGGATAGCTAAAGGAAAAACAAGTTTTGAGGCTATCAAAGAATCCATATCACAAGCCCCAACTCTTGTGAACCCATATTTTTCCAAAGACTTCATATTGTATGCCTTTGGTGGCAGCGACACAATTTTTGCAATCTTGGTGCGAAGAACAAAGAAAGTACATAACAACCAATTGCTTTCTTTAGCCAAAGTCTAGAATATTATGAGGTGAGGTACTCCTTCATTGAGAGGAAGGTCCTAGCGGTAATCAAAGGATTGAAGAATTTTAAGAATTTGGTTTCAAACAACAAAATCCAACTATTGGTCTCCCATGCGGGAGTTAAAGAATTCCTTCTCAGTAAGGATCTGAATGAGAAGCGCGTAGGATGGATCAATCATGTCATGGAATATGACATTGAGATCAAGGTCACTAAGCTGGTCCATGGGAAGGGGTTATGTGAACAACTAGCCTCAAGTCAACAAGATGAAACAGACAATGAAAAGGAGGTTGTTTTTTGTTCTACAAAATGATAAAGAGGAAGGGAGAGATGATGTACCTACTCCTTGTTGGACCCAAGACATGGTGCAATTCCTTCGAGAAGGCATGTGTCCTCATGGGATGAGTAAATAAAAAAGAAGGCATTTCAGGCTACAAGCCATCCCATATGTTCTTATTAATGGTGTCTTGTTCAAGAGGGACATCAATGGTATCCTGTTGAGATGCATTAGGACAGATCAGGTTGAGAGAGTGCTACAAGAATTCCATGTTGAAGCAGCTAGAGGCCATTTTTCTCCAAGAGTGATAGTACTCAAAATCATGAAATCAGGGTATTATCGGCCCATAGTGTTTAGTGACTACTACACATGGATCAAAAGGTACAAGAATTATGCATTCTTCAAAGGAAAGGAAAGGCTAGCAGCACTTCCATTGCACCCAATCTCAGTCAACCAACCTTTCATGCAATGGGGATTGGACTTCATTGGAGTCATCAATCTAAACTCAAGCCAAGGTCACAAATGGATCCTGAAAGTGATAGATTATTTCACCAAATGGATAAGGTAGTGGCACTCAAGGAAACTATTTTATATATATCTACCCCCCGGGTAAATATAGATAATGACACAAAGAAAATATGTCGGAAAGGTTCAAAAACCCGACACAAAAATATGTCGGAGAGGTTCAAAAACCCGACACAAAATAAAATTCAAAAACCTGTTTAAAACCCGACATAAAGGAATTTCAGGTTTCGGGTTTTGGGAAACATGAGACATAAAGCATGCAGAATCGCAAGGGATGTCCCGATGCTTGAGAGTTCCACAAACCCGAAACACTACCTAGGAAAATCGGGTCTTGGAGTCGGGAAAACATGTCGGGAAAGCATGGGGTGAAAACATGTCGAGGCATCCTCCAAACCCGATGCATATGAAAGTCCGATTTCCGAACCCGAAACAAAGGAAATCTTGGAAATACTGATGGAAGCGGGTTTCGGGAAAACATAAGCATCAAACACATGTCGAGGCATCCTCCAAATCGGATGCAAAATGCAAAGGAGAATCCCGAACCCGACTAGAAGCAAACCCTAATGCGGGAATATTTGGAAAAGTTTCCCAAGGAGAAATAAAGGAAAATTCAGAAGGGAAAACCCGCCCCCTTATTGCGAGCCAATAGAATCTCGCCACGTGTCCAGGTGGGGTAAAAAATTTAGAGCAAGCCCGTGAGGAAATTTAGGAGGGTCAAACCCACATCCAATGGGGTTTTGACACGTGTCTAGGCCAAAAATATCAAAGCGACCCGCATGAAAATTTGAAAGAATGGGCCCGCTCCCAATCAGAGCGTGACACGTGTCCCAGCTTGTTGGCACGGTGGGGAAAATTTTGGAAAATCTTCCAAAGGCTAAAACAAAGAAAAATGGAGTGGGAAGGGGCCCGCACCCAATAAAATTTTCCACATGGCACCTGGACTGGTGGGGCACGGGAAATTTTGAAAAAATTCCAAATGACCAAAAAGGTAAAAATTCAAAAAAATTCCCACCGACCCGATTTGGCCCTGTTTTGCCCTAAAACTTCAAATCGCCATATCTTTCGATCCAGAGCTCGGTTTTTCGCGTTCTTTATATCAATGGAAAGCTGGTAAAATTATCTACAAGATTATGGGGTCATTTTTGCATTTTGGTGGAGTTTGGAGAGAAAATTAAGAAATGCCTCTGGCACGTGGTCATGGACAGAAATGACGTTTCAACCACCGTTTTTAATGAAGAATGGCTCGCATTCTCTCCCAGCATGGTTAAAAATGTCAGGGAATGGGTCTTTCAGGGTGCCCATGCTATTTTGATGGCATTTTGGTCAATGGTTGAACCCCTTGCATGTTTTCCCACGTTTCTCTCTCCTGGGGTCGTGGTTTGCACTATAAAAGCCAGAATGAGTTCATTTTAAAAAAGGAGAGACACTTTTTCAGCTCTACAACTTCCTTTTTCTTCCTCCTTGGTAGAATTTGTGAAGAAATTTTACCTTTCCATGTAATGCAGCACCTTTTCTTGCCTCTGGATCACTGTAATGTACTGTATTGGATCTGAGATGTTGATATATGTTCTGTGATTAAAATCCCTCAATCCTTTCATATATCTATCATTGCTTTCTTGATCTTTCATTACATTTTGAGAATTTGTGCATGTTTTGTGTTGTGTTTCCTTGTGGATTGTGTATTTCATGTAGCATCAGGTGTCTACAACTCCTTTGGTGCATCACCTATTAGCATTAGTTCTTTCTTTTTGCATTTTCTATCCTTGTCCCTTTGGAATTTAGAGTAGATTTAGGAGTTTAAACCTCTGCAATTGTACAAGTGAATTAGCTGATCAGAGGAGTTGAGGAACCAACCTCTAATCTGGAGATTCCTCTTCCATTTTACAAGTCCCACACTTGGGAGAGGATTCAATGTTGTGCAATCACACTGGATGTCTAAAATATCAAACTAGAAATCTGATCAACATCCAGGGGTGCTGCTGATTTGCAACAACATTTTTGGCATGCCCGGTGGGACCTTAGAGGTCTTCCACTTTATCTTTGACAGGTTCGTGTGTTCCTGTTAAAGATTCAGCCTTTTGGAGGCACTTTCAAAAGCACATCTGGCGACTCCATCTAGTAAACAACTCATTCTCTAAGTTGCAGACCTGTTTTCCATTCATTTCCATCCATTCTTCTTTCCATCATTTTCATTCTTTTCCATTCCATGAAGTTGTGCAATCATGACTTCATTTCCATCATGGAATTCACATTTACAACAACAATATATCACACCTCCAACATGTTTTAAAAATCTTCCAAATCAGCATTTTGATCAAATTCAAAATCAGCATGTCTACCCATATGAGCAACAATGCCAAAGTCAGTTTGGATACGAAGCATGTCAAGCACAAGGGTATGCTTGGTTGTGAGGGCAGTCAAGAAGAAAATGCAGATCTGCTGGAACAAATCCAAAATATGGAGGTAAACATGGTGCAATCCAGGGCTCAAGCACAAATGAAAGCATTTAGAATCGGTTGTAGAGCACCTTGTCCATGGGTGGGACCTTTTCCAAGGCATTACAGCCCTCAAGAGAAGCTAGACTTCATGATTACAACACTACCATTTCTTGCAAAGTGGACTGAAGGAATAAAGGTGTATGAGAGGAGTATTCAACAACCTTGTCAATAGGTAAGCACACCATCTCATGCCTTTTCTCTCCCTCTTTCCCAATATGTTTTATCTCAGAATGTCAAGTATTAAACTCTCCATCTGCTGTCCCAAGTGTTGAATCCATTTCTCTATTCCCTAGTCTTCCACCCCATCTCAATTCTTCTGTCCTTTTCCCTTCCAAACAGACATTCCCTCCAAAGAAACAAGAGTTTCTACCTTCTCCACCACCATGAAAAATTTCCAAACCATTTGAGTTACAATCCACTTCTCCTCTTGCATTCCCAAATCCATGTTGGGAGGATAAAAATCAGAATTCTAGTCAAGGAAAACAACAGCAAAAAGAAGAGCCAAACAAGGATGAAGAAATTCAAAGTCTCAAGAGTTGGGCTCTTAAATTTGGGATGAAAAAGATCCCCTTGATGGTTAAGCCTTTAGAAGAGGTTGGAGTTGGAGAACAGGTGGTGGTTAAGACTGATTTTGTGGCAGCAGAAGAAGAGCAAAAAGAAGAAGCAGATCAGCAGTCAGTTTTCTCAAAAAGTAGTGTCCATGTTGGCACTCTATTTGAAGGGAATGCTGATTCAATTCAAGTTGCACAATCAGCCATAGAGGAAGAAAGCTCAGAAGAAGATCTTGCAGTCCCAACTTGTCCTCTAGAGCAGCAGATTGAAGAGTTTGACTTGACAAACTTCATGCTAGAAGAAGAGTTCTATCAAGAGCAAGATTGCCTTCAAGTAGTAGAGGAGGGAGAAGCCGCTCCAAATGCGAAAGAAGAGGAGCACATTCTAGCTGTGAAGAAGAAAAGTGCAGATCCAAGGGCTTTGAACACAAGGCAGGCTACAGGAGAACCTTCAGTTCTTCTTTCTACTTCATCCCTCTCGTGTTCTAGTGCTGAAGAAGAGTTTGATCTCTCAAACTCAATGTTGGAGGATGAAAGAAACCATGATGATCAAGTTACAGATCAAGAGGATACCATGGAGGAAGTTGAGCATTTGCAGCAGGACAACAATGAGGTAGTTTATCTGTCAGATTTGGAGGACTGTTTTGATGAAGAAGAACCGGTTGAGTTCCTACCATTCTCTCTTTCATCATCCACGTTCCAAACACCTGAGCCTACTATCATGAAGGAGAGCACCCATTTGCAGCAGCCTGCATCTTATAAGCAGCTCTTTGGAACCAAGATTGGAAGATTTTAATCTTTCATGTCCTTCATTGGAGGAAGAGAAAGGGCAAAAAAGTCCTACCATTGCTTCCACATCACCCACCCAAGAAGGTCTACAAGAAGACTCCATTTTTGGAGTTGAAAATCAGAGCTATGGGCATATCAAACGGATCATACCTTGCCCAATAAGGTATTTGAATTCATTGGAGTCAAAGGAGAAGTCACAACCAGTCATGCTTGCTCCTAAGCATGAGGATGAGCTACAAAGAACCAAGGATCAGCTGTCATACCTCTCCAATCCAAATGCAGAACAACTAAAAGAGGTATTTAATTTTCCTTCAGTGATACCTTGATGATTTGGGTGGAAGACCAGCTCCTCATTGATTTTCCATTCATCCAATCAGCCATGTTCAATGCCAAATCAATTGCATGGTTGCCAATTTTGAAGAAAGGAAGCTATTTTGCACAACCAGTTGCAGGGTTTGTTTAGCTTACCTTTGCTTCTAGTTAGAATAGAGTAGGTAGGTTTTCTTTCAGTAAAATAAGTGCTTGTGCACACTCTACATGTTCCATTTAGAACATGTATGATTTTCAGTTTTGTACATAGTTTTGGTGCTGCTGGTTTTGCTCTTGCACAGTTCATTTTAGTGGCATTTTGGTGAGAACAACTCTAAGTTCAAGTGGATTTCAAGTGGCTCAGAGGGAAGTTTTCAAAGTTCAGATCAGTTTTCAGGCTTTCTTATGACTCCATGCCCAATGGATTGCTAAAAGGCCACTGATCTTCTACCTAGCAGGTAGGTAATCCCGTTGAGTCGCCAAATTGTTGTATATATCTACCGCCTGGGTAAATATAGATAATGACACAAAGAAAATATGTCAAAAAGGTTCATAAACTCAAAGAAAATATGTCGGAAAGGTTCATAAACCCGACACAAAGAAAATATGTCGGAAGGTTCAAAACCCGACATAAAGAAAATATGTCGGAAAGGTTCAAAACCCGACACAAAGAAAATATGTCGGAAAGGTTCAAAACCCGACATAAAGGAATTTCGGGTTTCGGGTTTCGGGAAACATGAGACATGAAGCATGCAGATCGCAAGGGATGTCCCGATGCTTGAGAGTTCCGCAAACCCGAAACACTACCTAGGAAAATCGGGTCTTGGAGTCAGGAAAACATGTCGGGAAAGCATGGGGCGAAAACATGTTGAGGCATCCTCCAAAACCGATGCATATGCAAGTATGATTTCCAACCCGAAACAAAGGAAATCTTGGAAATACTGGCGGAAGCGGGTTTCGGGAAAACATAAGCATCAAACACATGTCGAGGCATCCTCCAAATCCGATGCAAATGTAGAGGAGAATCCCGAACCCGACTAGAAGTAGACCACTCGACGTGGGAATATTTGGAAAAGTTTCCCAAGGAGAAAATAAAGGAAAATTCAGAAGGGAAAACCCACCCCCCTTATTGCGAGCCAATAGAATCTCGCCACGTGTCCAGGTGGGGCAAAAATTTAGAGCAAGCCCGCGAGGAAATTTAGGAGGGTCAAACCCACATCCAATGGGGTTTTGACACGTGTCCAAGCCAAAAATATCAAAGCGACCCACATGAAAATTTGAAAGAATGGGCCCGCTCCCAATCAGAGCGTGACACGTGTCCCAGCTCGTCGGCACGGTGGGGAAATTTTGGAAAATCTTCCAAAGGCTAAAACAAAGAAAAATGGAGCGGGAAGGGGCCGCGCCCAATAAAATTTTGCCACATGGCACCTGGACTGGTGGGGTGCGGGAAATTTTGAAATTTTTTCCAAATGACCAAAAAGGTAAAAATTCAAAAAAATTCCCACCGACCCGATTTGGCCCTGTTTTTCCCTAAAACTTCAAATCACCATATCTTTCGATCCAGAGCTTGGTTTTTCACGTTCTTTATATCAATGGAAATCTGGTAAAATTCTCTACAAGATTCTCGGGGTCATTTTTGCATTTTGGTGGAGTTTGGAGAGAGAAAATTAAGAAACGCCTCTGGCACGTGGTCATGGACAGAAATGACGTTTCAACCACCGTTTTAATGAAGAATGGCTCGCATTCTCTCCCAGCATGGTTAAAAATGTCAGAATGGGTCTATCAGGGCGCCCATGCTATTTTGATGGAATTTTGGTTAATGGTTGAACCCCTTGCACGTTTTCCCATTTCTCTCTCCTGGGGTCATGGTTTGCACTAAAAAGGCCAGAATGAGTTCATTTTAAAAAGGAGACACTTTTTCAGCTCTGCAACTTCCTTTTTCTTCCTCCTTGGCAGAATTTGTGAAGAAATTTTACCTTTCCATGTAATGCAACACCTTTTCTTGCCTCTGGATCACTGTAATGTACTGTATTGGATCTGAGATGTTGATATATGTTCTGTGATTAAAATCCCTCAATCCTTTCATATATCTATCATTGCTTTCTTGATCTTTCATTACATTTTGAGCATTTGTGCATGTTTTGTGCTTGTGTTTCCTTGTGGATTGTGTATTTCATGTAGCATCAGGTGTCTACAACTCCTTTGGTGCATCACCTATTAGCATTAGTTCTTTCTTTTTGCATTTTCTATCCTTGTCCCTTTGGAATTTAGAGTAGATTTAGGAGTTTAAACCTCTGCAATTGTACAAGTGAATTAGCTTATCAGAGGAGTTGAGGAACCAGCCTCTAATCTGGAGATTCCTCTTCCATTTTACAAGTCCCACACTTGGGGAGAGGATTCAATGTTGTACAATCACACTGGATGTCTAAAATATCAAACTAGAAATCTCAACATCCAAGGGTGCTGCTGATTTGCAACAACATAAAAAATGAGTCTAGTATCCTAGATTTCTATGAAGGGATAGTGACCAGATTTGGAGTGCCATCCACCATCATATCAGACAATGCATTAGCATTTATAGGTTCCAAGATCACAGGATGGGCCATCAAGAATGGGACTTATTTGAGTACTTCATCAAACTATTACCCTCAAGGTAATGGCCAGGCTGAGTCCACAAACAAGAACTTGCTAAAGATCATCAGAAGAACTCTTGATGAGAATCAGAGGACTTGGCACACAAAGCTCAAAATAGCCTTATGGGCTGATAGGACAACACCCAAAATATCTACAAGAAGCTCCCCATTCAAGCTTGTCTATGGGAAGGAGGCAGTATTGCCTATATCACTAGAGTTTCCAGCATTAGAACTCCTGAGATAGCTGGAGATGTCTGAATTTGAACCAATGGAGGCCAAGTATGCAAAGTTGATGGAATTAGAAGAAACTAGAGAGCATGCACTTCAAACAATGGAAAAGGATCAGGCCTCAATTAAAAGATGCTTTGACAAGAAGGCTAGAGCAAGGACCTTTCAGGAAGGAGACCTGATTTTGAAATGGGATGCAGATTGAGCAAAACTAGGGAGACATTCTAAGTTTGACACCATCTGGAGTGGCCCTTATATGATAACAAGATGCAAAATTAGTAATGCTTTCCAATTGTCTACATTGGAGGGTGAAGAGTTACAGATTCTAGTGAATGGAATCTATCTTAAACACTGCTATTAGAAGGAAGGCTCCCACCTTGTACATATTAGCTTAGTTTCTTTTCCTCTAAGTGCTTCGCACATTGTCTTGCTATAGTGTAGATTACTTTTCTCCTAAGTTCTTTGCATGCTCTGCATGTTCCATTTGGAGCACGTATGATTTCAATTTTGTACATAGTCGTGGTGTTGTTTTGTTGCTCTTATGTAGTTCATTCAGAGAGACAGATGAAGCCTTGGGTTAAAACAATTTTCTACTCTCAGAAATCTTCATTTCGAGATTTTCTTATGAAATTTGAGAGTGCAGGCGGTCAGGCTCGTGAACCAGAGGTAGAAATAGTATCAGCCTATTATTCTTGACTCCATACCCAACAGATACGACAAGGCAACTGATCTCTTCATCTAGCAGAAGATGTCCCCATGAGTCACCAAATTGTTATCCATATTTCACCCGAGCTAAATATTGGATCGAATCATGACCCCGCATAAAAGGAACCTGAGAGAACTCATTTTAATCCTACAAATTGGTTGCAAAAAGATTCAACAATGAAGTGGCAGAGATGAAGAAAGAGCAAAGGATCATGTACAAAAAGAAACGACTCTGTCAGGCCGTTTCTATGCCTTAAATTCATTCTGCAAGTTATAGGTAGACTCAACAATGGAATAGTAGGGTCAGACAAAAAGGGGAGATGCTACAGAGGAACCAGAAACTGGAAGAAGAAGAAATGATGAAGATTCAAAGTCCTCGGGCTCAAATAGTTCGGGAAGGGTCCAAAATGACTAAGTATGGAAGAGGTAGCGGAAGGAGCCATGTGTCTTAACGACGCTTCTCCAAAGGAAAACTTTGGGCCGGGTTTTCAAGCAAGCGCGGTGCCTCCATGTGTCATTCCAATGGGGCAGAGTCATTTGAATAGTCAATGCAAAAACAAGCCAGTGGAGGCTGCCAAGTGTCTTAATGGTGCTGATTCAAAGATTGAATAAAGAGAAGGTTTCCAAACAAGCGCCAGACTGACGTGTGTCCTAGAGGAAAGTGGGGCGTCGGGGAAAAGATAATTTTTCACCCTTTACCTCAAAAGGGGGTAAAAGTTGCAAAATGGCCCGTAACTCCACCCAAGGAAAAGTCAAGACTTAGACCCGAGTCAAAGCCAAGGTGGGGATTCGGGAAAGAAGTGAAAGTTTTCCTTTCGTTCAAAAGGCATAAAGGAAAAGTTGGAGCGCATCTCCCAACCAACCAAAGACTGCCACGTGTCCCATATTAAAGAGGGGCCTATTTTTCAAACTAGTTTTCCCGCCCACTTGTATGGATTTGATACAAACTTTGAAGGGGCATATCTTTCGACTCAGGGCTCAAAATATTACGAATCTAACACCATTGGAAAGATCTCGGCCTCGCCCACGCAATGGAGGTCTGAGACTTTATTTTGAGGAGGTTAGGTAAAGAAATGGAGGAAAATGCTTCAAGATTTCAATGCAGGATCCACAAATCTCAACAACCATATCAGATTCGATCTATTTCCATCGTTTCCTCTCCCTCCAAGATGCCAAACTAAGGATCGATGCAGTAAAGATAGATTTGGAGGAAGATTTCATCAGAGGCATTAACAATGGTGGTTGAGCTGCAACCTATTTTTCCCTCTTCTCTTTCTCCTTCTTCTCTCAGGCTGAATCTATAAAGTCGGGAACATGATTCATTGTAAAGGGTTGGACATTCTTTGTTTTACAGGATCCCTTCTCCTTCTAGCAAAGGGATCTATGGGGTTTAGGCCTTCTATCAAAATTACATTACGTTTCGCCTCTTGGCTACTTTGTAATGGACTGTATCAATCTACAGAGAAATAAAACACGTCTGTGATCAATTTTAGATCCTTCTTGTCTCTTTTTCTTTCATCAAGTATTCCATTATATATCTGGCTATATTTTCTTGTCTATTGTATGCATTTTGTTGGTTTGTGTCTATTAGCAAAACAAGTGTCCATCATTCCTTTAGTGCATCACCTCATAGTTTAGCTTTGTTTTAATTTTTGTATTCCTTCTATCCCTGTCTCCTTGGTAAATTTTAGATTAGGATTAAGAACAGACCCTCTGCAATTTTCTATGTATACACCTAAATAGAGGAATAAGGAACCAACCTTTAATCTAGAGAGCTTTCCCATTTTTGCAAGGTCCCACACCTTGGGGAAAGTTCAATGTTATGCAATCACACCAAATGAGCCTACCTTAGAAAAGTAGATCTTTTAGAGCTCATTTGGGGGTGTTGTGATTCTACAATGACAAGATTTTTCTGGGAAAAATCAACTTTGTTAGAAGATTTGTTCCAGATTTTGCAGCATTGGTTAAACCACTGACAACTATGCTAAAGAAAGAGAAAACTTTCTCTTGGACCAATGAAGGGAGAGAAGGATTTGAATCAATCAAATCAGCTATCTCTCAAGCTCCTACTATTGAAAATCCAAATTTTGATAAAGATTTTACAATGTATGCACTTGTAGGAGCTGACACAATCTCAGCTATATTAACTTAAGTCAATCATGAAAATATTGAGCAGCCTATTGCTTTCTTTGGATAGAGCTTACATGATTATGAAACAAGGTACACATTCCTTGAAAAACAAGTGGATCTAAATTGCTTTCTGATTATTTTACATGATGGACTAAAGCAATAGCATTAAAGCATGCTAATGAAGCTTTGATACTATCATTTTATGAAGGAATAGTCTACAAATTTGGTGTTCTAGCAACTATCATATTAGATAATGATTTAACATTTCTTGGTGCAAAGATAATTGATTGCGCTATCAACCATGGAATTTACTTAAGTTCTTCATCAAATTATTATCCACAAGGTAATGGCTTAGCTGAAAGTACTAACAAGAACCTTTTAAGCATCATCAGAAGAAAACTCAAAGATAATCAAAGAGCTTGGCATCGATGTTGAATTCATCACTTTGGGCTAATAGGGTGACTCCTAAAATATCAGTTGGCAATTCACCATACAAACTTGTGTGCATAAAAGAAGTAAGAATGTCTATTTAAGTTGAGTTACCCACATTGGACTTACTGCATCAGATGGAGCTACTTGAGAATGAACCATTACGGGTTCGTTATGCGAGTTAATATAATTACAAGAGCTAAGAGATAAATCCCATTTGAATATGGAAAAGAATCATAGACAAATGAAGAAGACTTTTGACAAAGAAAGCCAAATTCTGAATCTTCAATGAAGGAGATATTGTATTAAAGTGGGATGTTGACCATGCAAATCCAGGAAGACACACAAAGTTTGATACAATCTGGAGTGGCCCTCACATGACTTTAGCTTGCAAAGAACACAATTCTTTTCAGCTTTTGAAGCTGAATGGAGAGGAACTTTCCATTCATGTGAATGGTATGTTTCTCAAACACTATTATTGAAAATCTTACAGTGATTGTTAGAGTAGGATTTCCCTTTAATAAGTGCATTCGTGCACGTGATCTAGTTTACCGAGATCCTTTCCCGTTTTATTTCCATTTTGGAAGGGTTGGACCTTTCAGAAAAGGGAAATTTTGGTTACATGTTTGGACTCCACACCCAATGGACAAGAGCAAGGCACTGATCTATAAGCTAGTAGGAAGCTTTCCCCACAAGATTTCTAGAAATATTGACATTTTTATAGTTGTGCAAAAATGGGTAACTCAAACTTCATCATTACGATGAAAGGCATTGGTGAAGTATACCTAAAGCTAAGGGAGTTTTGATATTATTGGTTAGTGCTGAATTAATTATTGATTAAGTAAAATATATAGCTATGTGTTACTGTCACAAACCGTAATGCAGATCACATAGTCTGCAATTTCATGATATCTTCAGCAAAAGAACACAAGGCCATGAAGGATAGTTGTGTTGTCTTGATGAAGACATCAAATTATAGAATAGGTGAAGTGTTGAGTTTTGGGACAACAAACATAAGTGCAGATTGTAGAAATCAGAGTTCATTATTGAATGTTACAGGTTCTCATTAATGTTCTTTCCTTCATGATTAAGACATTCAATTATATGACTGAGTTGTTTAATTCATCATACAATCCATACAGAAATCTGAAATGCAAAAAGAAATATAAAACTCATTTACAAAATTCAATGTTTTATTCATAAGGAAATTTCAAATGTTCCCACACAAGCTGTGGGATGTAACTAGAAAAGTAAAGTACATCTACTGAAATAAGAGGTATACATCCATGAAAAATAATGTAAGGAGTATGAGTGAACCCATCATTTCCTTGGGTTTTTCTTCATTGTTTAGAGTAGCTCCATCCCAGCTTTTGTTCCTTCTTCATCTTCATTGTAGAAGTCATTGTACTTGAAAAGAAGAAAAGATGAAATGTCAGTTATGAGCTTAGAGATCAATTCATATTCCTTACTATCCTAGTTCGTGCATATGAATCTCTTCAAAATAGGAGATATAATTTAATTGAAGAAAAGACTACATACATGCTCTACTCATTTAGAAAGAAGAAAGAGAAAAGAAAAGAAGAAACATGGACACAAGAGAGGCTAAAAAGCCTAAGTATTTTCTAATTGTTTTCTTAAGTGTGCAGGTATAGGTGTCGACTAAGAATAAATAGATAAGTCATAAGTATAGGAAAGAAAGATCAATGTAACTCAAACTCAATAATTTCTCCAAATGAAAGAAGTTATAGTGCATAAAAGAGACTAAAAATAGAAGTACATGTTTTAGTTTGCAACTAATAGGAAGAATCAAATTTCAAGAAGTTGAAGTTAACTAGAAAGAAAGGGTTACAACTGAAACAAAATGAAAAGAAGATCCAGGGAAAATTTTGACAGGGCTTTTCCATGTAAAATGGACATTTACAACTTTTCATCATGGATCTTTCTATTGGTGTCCAGATCATAAATGTATGTCATTTTGTAGCTGGGGAGGAATCTATTTGTCCCTTTGTTACTTGGATTTGTGGAGAGATGGATAAAACCTCAAAAGGATGTGATTTGATCCTCACTATTTTAGGTTGTGCCTTTAAACCAAGGTAAGAGAACCTATTTTGTAACCTCTGTTATTTGAAAGGAGATTGCAGGTACCTTTCTTTTGCATAAATTTTATAGAGAAGGCCTTGGGGAAAATATGATCAACACACCAAATCTGACTCTCACGAGTTGTCACTTCCAGATCATGGAGATAATTTCACAACAAGGCAAAGGTTACTTAAGACATTTGAGACCCTTCTTTTTCTGCATGTTTAGTAATGAGGATTTGCTTGTGTGTACACACATGACAAATAGGGGTAGTATGGGTAGGATTGGTTGTTGTTAAATGAATTTTGGTGGGAGGGGAGACAGGATGGACTTGACTCACCAGATCCTTGAGAGATTATGCAAAATGGAAAGATTCAATCAACAAAATGCCACAAAAGTTAAATTGTTTCCTCAACTAGAATATGTGCTTCAATGGAGGCCCAGATCAGCACTCTTTCACACAACCTGTGGGATTCTATCACAAAGGCTCGAGTCAGAGGACCCAATAAAGCACAAATATTTAAACCAAGTCATGCACTGAGGTACACCCAGAGGCTTACAAATAATCTCTATCAACAAAATGAAAGAAAAGTGATTTTAAACCATTTATCCCATTCCCAGATGAAGGCTCTTTTGAGAAATGAAATTGCAGATGCCACTAAACTATCACAAGGACTGAGACCTATGTGATTGGACTATATTTTGGTACAAGATTGCAATAGAAACAAGAAAAACTACTGTATGCATTCAAAATGAAATAAATACACTTTACTCAAGATTGACACAAAATAACTCAAAGTTTGATCAAATTTATCAGCAAGGGAAAGTTTCTAGAACAATCTCAAAGCTTGTCAATGGTTGTACACTTGCAACCACCTTGACATGATCAAATTTGACACAAAGAGAGATATATAGGCTTCTCTAGACAACTTCTCAAAATGGATGGGCTCTGTCAAGATTTTTTATGCTTTGGAGAAAATCAGTCCTAATCTTTCCAAAAAACTCCCAACCATTTACACGATGAATTCATGCCCTTTATAACATTTCCAATAGAGCCCCTTCCTCCCAAAAGACAAAAAAATTAAATGCACCAGTGCTTGCCATGATTCTTTCGTGATTCGCAGAATCAGATCTACAAAAGTCTCCAGGTGCTCAAGGGAAAATCTCTTCGATTTCTTCCCACATTCAACTCCTTTCTCAAGAAAAACATGCCTCCATCCATTTTCCAACCACTTCCCCCCATATCAATCAAATCTAGCCCCTTGCATGCTCAGGAGAAGAAAAATGGAAAACCAGATCGGGCTTGAGAGTCGACCATTTAATGGCAAAGACGTCTCCAGATCTCTCCCACCAAACTCTAGATATCAAAATTAACTCACTCCTCTATTTGGCATGTAGAAAATAACAAGAAATCATGAAGACTCACACTCCCAGAGTTTTACAGAAAAAATGGGGGAAAATCAGATTTAGACACTCAATAGCCATTGATCTTTGATTTTGAATGTGGGTCATCCATGGAAGATGCAAAAACAAGGCTCGGGGGCTTCCTTTGACCTTTTCTGACCCTTTTGAAAAAATGGAAAAATTTCCCATTTTTCCCCACCTCCACTTCTGAAAATGGGCCTGACATGTGTCTTAGAGGTGGGCCCCAAAAGAAACATGGAGAAATTCTTCCATTTGACTCTCTTTTGGAAAAAGGAAAATTTTCCAAGTTTTCCCCATAGCTCCGCCCTTGAGAAATACTTTTGACATGTGTCCCAATGTGGGTCCCAAAGTGGAACTATGCTTCCCCTTTTACTTTTAACTCTTTTTTCTCAAAAGGAAAATTTTCCAATTTTCCTCACGCAGTCCACACCTCCCCGTTGACCGGGGGGTAAAACATTGACTATTTCCCATCGGGCTTGTGGACCATTTTTTCTATTTTAACCTTTATGAAGCAAAGAGGTGAAAAGTTTTAATTACCTCCGATGGTCCACCTCCCCACCCCCTATGACTTTTCAAATTGCCACGTGTCACCACGATGGCACACCTTGAGGCGGTCCCAAAAATTTGATACCTTGAATGAGCGTGGGCTCGCCACATGTCCTACTCTAGAAAAAAAAATTTGTTTGAAGGCTTGAAGCTCAGTGGAAGGTGCCACTTGTCAAGCTCGAGGTAGTCTCCTTTTGGCCATTGAAAAGTCTAAGTAAAATGCAAAGTGAGTGGAGTGCCCCACGTGTCCACATGGCGCTTCTCTTAGATGGTGCCCAAGTTGAAGACCCTGAAAAGCATGCATGGTCACTCACATGTCCTGTTCCTCCAAATGGTTCCATTAAATGAATGAGCTGAAGTATAATAAAATTTTCTAAGTATGGGAAAGCAGTGGAAGCCTCCACGTGTCCTCCTCAGCTACTCCAAGGAAAATCCCAAAAGTAGATCTTCAAATGAGCGTCATTCCTCCACATGTCCTGACTTCCCAAAAAACCTTTTGAAATTTTTCTAAGTATGGGAAACCTAGTGGAAGCCTCCACATGTCTCTTTCTGCCAACCCTCCACGTGTCCTCTCGGCGCTACTTCAAAGCCAAACCAAAAATTTGATTCTCAAATGAGCGTCGTTCCTCCACGTGGACACATTTTAAAAATGAGGCTTTTCATGGAATTTTTGAAGTATTAAGCTGATCCACATCTAACCAAGAGGTGCCACATTTCCTTGTTGATTCAATGATGCAAATTTGACTAGGAGAAATGCCCATCAAACCGTAAAACATAGAGAAAACATCCATTTGAGCCAAAAAATGAGGTTTTCTTCAAGGATAGAGATTTAGAAAATGTTTGCAAGACTCAAACATGATCCTTAGGGACACATCAATTCATTTCTCTTTGAGTATTTAGGGAAAAAATGGTAGGGACAATAGATCTTGACTATGGAAAATGGAGAAAATGGGAAAACATGAGTTTTGAAGGAACAAAGCATGGGAGACTCAAAATACAAAGAGCTTTTCCAGAGGAACAAAGGAACCATGAGACAAATAAACCCACACATGATCTTCGACCCAGAGCAGATTAAAAATGGCAATAAGACCAACCAAGCACAATACGGGGAAGGAGAAAATGATAGAGGCCATGAATCAATAAATTTTCAAGGGCACAAATGGGGTGAGACAATTTTGAGCACCAACATTGGCTCCGACTTAGGGATGGGCACTCCCTGTGAGTGCCACAAGAACAAAAGTAGACCAAGTGCCAAAATATCCATTGGGCAGTAGAGTCATCTTTGCAGGGTAGAGAAATAGAGCCATCTTAAAAAAAAAAAGAAACCAGCAAAAATAGGTCACCGAGGACCAGAATGAGAAAAAACAGAAAAAATAGGGAACAAACAACAAACTATACACTTGTACAAAAGAATTTTTCCTGATTTAAAGAAAATAATCAAGGAAACAATTCAAGTGCCTGCCATCCTGGATATGACCATGCCAAGAGGTTCTGATATGTTTTCATCAACTGGAAGTAGACCTCTTTTTCTTCTTTGTTCTGTTTGTAAACCACCCATCTTCTCTAAAGCTCCTCCATTGTGTTTAAGTCAAATTCTTTGACATTCTTCAAGGCTGAAACACAGACCAAATTCCCAGAAAAAAAACATACTTAGGAGCTCTATTTTCAACACTCTCATACTCCCTAAATCCACAAAGCTCACAAAATTGTTAAGATCAACATCTTCTTGCAAAACTTCATAAGATGCATTGCTTGGGTCTTCAATCAGGTACATCATCTTCTTCTCTCCATACAATTTCACCAAGTTTCCTTCAATGGGGATAGTGGCATAAGACATGTCCATTTGCACACTACCACCAACACTTGCTTGCCCACTTTCTTGACAACAACATCCCCCACTTGGCAGGGTAGTCAACAATGACTACATCAAGCTTTAAGTTCCTTCTAGGATAAGATGCAAGTTGCACTACTAGATCTTTGACACACCCCACCACTGGCACCTCTCTAGAGTCCATGGCAGTGCACTTCCCATATGTTGTTGTTACTTTGATACCTAATTCATTCATGACCTCAAGAGGCATGACATTACATGAAGCTCTAGAATCAAACATACAGTTATGTAACAACTTGTCTTTGATAACCAAGGGTAGTGAAAAATGGATCCACATTCAGCTGGGATTTAACCAAATAAGTTCCTAAATAAACCTCTGGTGGTTCCCCCATCTCTTCCAATACTTGTGGCTTTTCCAACTCTATAATGGTAAGGGGAACCTCAACCTTGTTTACATCTCTACCTTGTATGATCTCTTCCCCTTTGAATCCCAAATATTCAAAATCCCTCTTCTTGTGCTCAGGGATCCTAAGCAGCTCAACAATTGGGACAGTGAATTTTGATTTGACTCAAAATTTGGCTATGTCATATGGAGCAAATTTGGGTAGAGCAGCACTAGGGGAAAGATTGGAAAATTCATCAGATGGAATGGGATTCTTTTCATTTTGGGCATGGGGAGGAACACAAGTTTTCTTGGGAAACAAGCTCTCTGCCAGATGCATTTTTCTTTGGGGTTTCTTTGGTAAGAACTAGAAATTTTGACTTGGCTTGTGGCCCCTTGGTAGCTTTACTTCTGGTATTGTGCTCCTTTTCTTGGGAAACTACAACATTCATTAATAGTTCCTATCTTCTTCTAAGGGAACTCCTCCATCATACTTTTCAATCATTAATGCCCTCAAGTATTCAAAATCATTAGTGGGAAATTCAAAAGCTTGTACAATGTATCTACTTCTAAAGTATGAGAGGGGGAAAAAGAGGTACCCAGTGGATGCAATCCCAAAAAGTGGCAGCAGTTCTAGCACTTATTACCTCAGTTGAAGTTGCTTCCCTTGGTGAAATCATAGGGGATCTCCATCATGCAGGCATCATCATCATTATCATCATCAGTTTCTTCTTCTTCTTGCTGATCTTCTTCACAAGGAGCATGGGGCATGAAACATCTGTCACACCAATCAATGACCTCTGTTTCTTCCACAACAACAACTCTAGTAGCCAAAGGATCAGGCACCATTCTATTTTCTCTACCTTGGGGCTGCCTATTCCCAAATCCAATAGCTCCTTTTCCTCTGTCATCAATTCTTTGATGATTTGTAAATCTATCTTGGCCTTGTTGCTTGTGTTGTCCTTGTGAACTCTACCCAACTCCTTTCTCAGCTCGGGCTAATTTGTAGGAGATCTCCTTGATAGCCCCTACCAAAGTTTTCACAACTTCTTCCAAATCAGCACCCTTGCTTGTCAGGTTTTTTTCTTGTTAACCAACTTCACACCTTCCCTCTTTGGAGGTTTCCTATTGCCTTGATATTATTCTCTATTTTAGGGCCATAGTGAATGCTTGCCTCAAGTTGGTAGGGTTCTTGTCCCTCAAGTAGTAAGTAGCCTTTTTATCAAATGCATCAGTATATTTGATCAAACATGACTCATCACATGGCCTTATCCTAACAAGAAATCTCCTCAAGGTCTTATTGAACCTTGTATTGAAGTCATGTACTAACTCATTGGGATTCTTCTTGATGTTTTCAAATTCTATAGAAGAAACCTAGGGTCAGTCCTATCACCATATTGTAATCTGAATGCATTGCTCATCTCATCCCAAGAATCAATAGAGTTATCTAGGAAATGCTTTGTACCAATCCCTTGCATCCTCCTCTAGAGTGTGAACAAAAAATTTGATGTATACATCTTCATGTTCAATCTCAAAATCTTCCATCATATTGAGGAAGAGCTTTAGATGTTGGTCACCAATTATGACATTGTTTCCTTGGAACTTTGGAAGTTTGTTCCTTACATCTTGAGGTACTGCATTTGGATAACCAACCATTCCCACAAAATTTATAGGTCCAAAGGTGTTTACAAAAAATGGAGGTCTGGGTTGAGCCATATTGATTCGAGGAGGTGATCTTGGAGGGGTGAAAAATTGATGAGGGGAAGAGGGTCCTTGGAACACAAGAGTGTAGTTTTCAAAATGGAGATCCCCCAAAGGCCTTGCTTCTTGGAAATCCCTATCTACTTCAAAAAAGACAGGTGTAGAATGTGAAGCAAATCTTTCAAAATCAAATGAAGGCCCTTCCCCAGCTAGAGAATTCAATTCCACAAAGAGGCTACCTAATTCAGAGTCACTTGAATGGCAGTCTTCAATGATGGGCCATCACTTTCATCAATGGAGATCCCTCTTCTTGTCTGTTGTTCTCCCACAACTCTCTAGGATTTTCTTCCTTCGATTTTACTTTTCCTAGCTCTGAAAAATGTCCTAGTAGGATCCCTAGCAAAGAAATATCTTCTTCCTTCCAACTTTGCAAATATTAGTAACAAATCTTACTTGATAGAGTTTTAAGACACTGGTCCTTATCAAAATCAAATCAACAGGGAGTCACCACTAAGGATTTTCACCTTAGTTGTGTAAATGCACTAAATATGATCTATCAAGTGTCTGTCAATGCAAGAAAGTGGAAATGGAAAGATTCTGACCTTTCTTCACCCAAATTTATCAAATGAAAGCTAGTGCACTAGGTGTGGAAAACTGAAAGAACACACACACGTGGAGCATATAAGAAATGTTTACTAGGGTCTTGAGTATGAATTTTAATCCCAAATAGAATGGCACACAAAGTTTGGCATTTGTTGACTTGTTGAATGGTGATATGGCTTGAATGAAATGTATGCATAAACAATGTGAAATTAACTAAGTCCTCAGTCACAATGGTGCCAAAGTGTTGGTGTTGTTGATGGGTCAAATAGATATGGCTTAAAATATGTATGCACGTGGATTAAATTGAAATAAGTCCCCGGCAATGTAAATCAGATCCCGGCAATGGCACCAGTTGGTACCCAAATTTGTTCTCCTTTTCAAACCAAGCAACAACACATTCAACAGGGAGCTTAGAGGTAGATAGATCATAAATGTATGTCATTTTGTAGTGGGGAGAAATCTAGTTGTCCCTTTGTTACTTGGATTTGTGGAGAGATGGATAACACCTCAAAAGGATGTGATCTTATCCTAACTATTTTAGGTTGTGCCTTTCAACCAAGGTAAGAGAACCTATTTTGTAACCTCTGTTATTTGAAAGGAGATACATGTACCTTTCTTTTGCATAAATTTTATAGAGAAGGCCTTGGGGAAAATATGATCAACACACCAAATCTAACTCTCATGAGTTGTCACTTCCAGATCATGGAGATATTTCACAACAAGGCAAAGGTTACTAAAGACATTTGAGACCCTGATCTATTTTGCATACTTTAGTAAAAGGATTTTGCATTGTGTATACACATGAAAAACATGGGTAGTATGGGTAGGATTAGGTTATTTGTTAAATAAATGAATTTTGGTGGGAGGGAGAGGATGATGGACTTGACTCACTAGATCCTTGAGAGCTTATGCAAAATGGAAAGATTCAATCAACAAAATGCCACAAAAAGTTAAATTGTTTCCTCAACTAGAATATGTGCTTCAATGGAGGCCCAATCAGCACTCTTTCACACAACCTTGTGGGATTCTATCATGAAGGCTCGAGTCATAGAGACCCAATAAAGCACCAATATTTAAACCAAGTCATGCTTGAGGTACACCCAGAGGCTTACAGATAATCTCTATCAACAAAATGAAAGAAAAGTGATTTTAAACCATTTATCCCATTCCCAGATGAAGGCTCTTATGAGAAATGAAATTGCAGATGCCACTAAACTATCACAAGGACTGAGACCTATGTGATTGGACTATATTTTGGTACAAGATTGCAATAGAAACAAGAAAAACTACTCATATGCATTCAAAATGAAATAAATACACTTTACTCAAGATTGACATAGAATAACTCAAAGTTTGATCAAATTTATCAGCAAGGGAAAGTTTCTAGAACAATCTCAAAGCTTTTCAATGGATGTACACTTACAACCACCTTGACATGATCAAATTTGACACAAAGAGAGATATACAAGGCTTCTCTAGATGACTTCTCAAAATGGATGGGCTCTGTCAAGATTTTTTACTTGGAGAAAATCAGTCCTGATCTTTCCAAAAACTCCCAACCATTTGCATGATGAATTCATTCCCATTTATAACATTTCCAATAGAGCCCCTTCCTCCCAAAAGATAAAAACTTTAAATGCACCAATGCTTTCCATGATTCTTTCATGATTCATAAAATCAGATCTGTAAAAGTCTCCAGTGCTCGAGGAAAATCTCTTTGATTTCTTCCCACATTCAACTCCTTTCTCGGGAAAAACATGCCTCCAT
Source organism: Taxus wallichiana var. yunnanensis (assembly GCA_018340775.1). NCBI lineage: Eukaryota > Viridiplantae > Streptophyta > Pinopsida > Cupressales > Taxaceae > Taxus > Taxus wallichiana. The sequence continues at coordinate 96,236,127 of CM031233.1, read as the reverse complement.
CCATTCACCAACCACTTCCACCCCATATCAATCAAATCTGGCCCCTTGCGTGCTTAGGAGAAGAAAAATGGAAAACCAGATCGGGCTTGAGAGTCAAACCATTTTTAATGGAAAAGACATCTCCAGATCTCTCCCACCAAACTCTAGATATCAAAATTAACTCACTCCTCTATTTGGCATGTAGAAAATAGAAAGAAATCATGAAGACTCACACTCCCAGGAGTTTTACAAAAAATGGGGAAAATCAGATTTAGACGCTCAACAGCCGTTGATCTTTGATTTTGAATGTGGGTCATCCATGGAAGATGTAAAAAAATAGGCTCGGGGCTTCCTTTGACCTTTTCTAACCCTTTTGAAAAAATGGAAAAATTTCCCATTTTTCTCCGCACCTCCACTTCTAAAAATGGGCCTGACACGTGTCCTGAGGTGGGCCCCAAAAGAAACACGAAGAAATTCTACCATTTGACTCTCTTTTGGAAAAAGGAAAATTTTCCAAGTTTTCCCCAGCTCCACCCTTGAGAAATACTTTTGACACGTGTCCCAATGTGGGTCCCAGCGTGAAACTATGCTTCCCCTTTTACTTTTAACTCTTTTTTCTCAAAAGGAAAATTTTCCAATTTTCCTCCGAGGTCCACACCTCCACCATTGACCGGGGGAAAAACATTGACTATTTCCCATCGGGCTCATGGGCCATTTTTGCTATTTTAACCTTTATGAAGAAAAGAGGTGAAAAGTTTGAATTTCCTCCGATGGTCCGCCTCCCCCCCCTATGAATTTTCAAATTTCCACGTGTCACCATGGCACACCTTGAGGCGGTCCCAAAAATTTGATACCTTGAATGAGCGTGGGCTCACCACGTGTCCTGCTCTGAAAAAAAATTTTTTGAAGGCTTGAAGCTCAGTGGAAGGGCACCACTTGTCAAGCTCCGAGGCAATATCCTTTTTTGGCCATTGAAAAGTCTAAGTAAAATGTAAAGTGAGCGGAGTGCCCCACATGTCCGCATGGCGCTTCTCTTAGATGGTGCCCAAGTTGAAGACCCTAAACGAGCAAATGGCTCGCCATGTGTCCCTCTGTTCACCAAATTGTTTCCATCTGCATAAAAATTTCTAAGTATGGGAAAGCAACGGAAGCCTCCACGTGTCCTCCCAGTGCTACTCCAAGGCAAAGCCCAAAAGTAGATCTTCAAATGAGCACCATTCCTCCACATGTCCTGGACTTCCCAAAAACCTTTTGAAATTTTTCTAAGTATGGGAAACCCATTGGAAGCCTCCACGTGTCCTCTTTCTACCAACCCTCCACGTGTCCTCTCGTTGCTACTTCAAAGCCAAACCAAAAATTTGATTCTCAAACGAGCGTCATTCCTCCACGTGGACACATTTTAAAGTTGAGGCTTTTTATAGATTTTTGAAGTGTTCAGCCGAGCCGCATCTAACCAAAGATGCCACATTTCCCTATTGATACAAGGATGCAAATTTGACCGGGAAAATGCCCATCAAACCGTAAAACACAAAGAAACGACCATTTGAGCCTGAAAGTGAAATTTTCTTCAAGGACAGAGATTTTAGAAATGTTACAAGACTCAAATACATTCCTCGGGACACATCAATTCATTTCTCTTTGAGTATTTAGGGAAAAATGGCAGGGATAGTAGATCTTGACTGTGGAAAATGGAGGAAACGGGAAAACGTGAGTTTTGAAGGAACAAAGCATGGGAGACTCAAAATACAGAGCTTTTCTAGAGGAATAAAGAAACAAGGAGATAATTAAGGACCCATACATGATCTTTGACCCAGGAGTAGATTAAAAAATGGCAATAAGACCAACCAAGCTCAATACGGGGAAGGAGATAATGACAGAGGCCGTAAATCAATAAATATGTAAAAGAAACAAGTTATAGAGATCTTAACAAGAATATAAATCAAGGCTTATACCTAAAATAGTATAAAAACAAATGAACTACTTGTAATTTCTAGAAAGAATCATACAAGGTACAAATATCTCATGAAATCAAGAATAGTCAAAGTACTAATACTGTAAGTTCCAGAATCAAATGAACAAGCCTATCTGTCTATCAAAATATGTCAAATCTCAAAAGATCTAAGTTATAGTAATCAAGAAGGATAGAAGATTAAAGCAATGGCAAAATAGATATTTTTGATAGAGGAGCTATAGGTTGCAGCCAAACAACTTCAAGTTTATATAATGATTCAGGACCTCGAGCCCAAACTTGGGATAGATGAGAGTGTACAATATGCTACATTATACTTCAGAGCTAAATTCAAATGCAAGATTCATGGTTAAATATAACTATAAAAACACACAAAGGATGAAAGGTATTTCCTTGACCATGACTCAACACAACAAAGCTGAAACTAATGAGAAGATTTGACTAAGTTTGGATCAGAACAGAAAAAGACACCAAAAGCTCAAATAGAGAGCAAACCCCAAGGTGCTAAGCATTGAAGTGAAGGAATCTACACAAATATGAAATGTGAAATAGTGCAAAGTCTGATAAAAAATCAGGAAACTCAGAGTTTTAAGTAACAAGAAGTGGATCTCAATATTTATGGAAGTCATCATATTCCTCAAAAAAATGGCGAATCGAAGAAATGAAGAATTCGAATACCCATATCAAAGGAAGGATACCCAAATCTAGGTTGCATTATCTCATACCATAAACTAAAAATACATGTGCAGATAGCCATTAAATAGATCCATTTATAGACATTTTGAGTATTGAAAATCAGATCCGAGGAGGGAAGTTACGAGTTTCTAGTTTTAGTCGACAAACCATTAAATGGGTATCCATAAATTAGGAAAGGAGGTAAAACTTACTGGTTAAAGTCGAAGCTGAGAAAACCCTTAGAGAGATCATCGAGTTTAGAGCCAAGAGGAGAAACCTAGAATGAGTTTTCAACTTGAAATCCCAAAGGAAACATGAAAACACGAGATATGCAAAGAAGGAGTGAGATATCAATATATTGAAGTCAAAATGACAACGATGAAGCATAAGAAAACTCAGAGATCAAATCTTACCATTTTTTATCAAATAGTGATACCAGAAGAGCCAGTTCAAGCTCAAAATTATTAAATAACAACCATAACGCTCTCGGAGAGTCAAAGTCCAAGCTCAACAGGAGGAATGATCACAGAGTACAAACAAAGCAAGACCCACGAGATCCTCATAGAGCCAAAAAGGGTAGAAACACAAACACCAAGAATAGATAAATCCCGAGCTCAAGTGCCAAGGACGGTGTCTACCCAGAATTTTGCACAACTCTGCAAAAGGTGAAGACACAAGAAACTTGAAGACACTGATAATGACGGCTATCCAATGAAGTAACATAGAGACAAAATGAAGCTCGAGCTAGAAGAATCAACAATGACACCCCCATAATCCCTCAAAAGATTAGAAACAATCATATGTACAGCCACACAGAGAGCTCAAGAGAATTAAAAAAGGCCAGAGAACCATTTTCGTAGAAGGGACCAAACTCAAATGCTTCAAACAATGGCATCAAATAGAAATTTTGCCAAGGCTTCGCCCGTATAGTAAAAAATCAAATGAAGTGATCATTAGGGTCGAGCTTCCTTTATCACACAAACTCGAGAGGCTAGTCAACAGAACTCAATCATGGTTAAAGTATCAATGGTTGCAAAGCTCAAGGATAGAGATTAAGGTCGAGGATCAAGCTCCAAAATCAAAGCAAGTAACTACGGTCATTTCCCACCGACCACCTTAATTTCTAGGTTAGAAACCCTAACTCACAGTCAAAGATCAATAGAATCGAATACATCAAGTACATAAATCCATGGCCCAGGATCATCACCGAATTTCAAAACAAACTCAAACTGGGTTAGGTTTCCACCAAAAAATACATGCCAAGGGGTGAGTCATCATGCAAAGGGGCCAGCCTCATGTTTTAAACAAAATCATTTCATTTTGACTTTCAAAAGTCGAACTATAGTCCAACTTTAAATAATGTAAAGTGCCGACCAAATCATGTTCACCTATGATCACCCAAAAGGTAAGGGTTATAAAATATACTCAAGTGTTATCCAAATGCAAAAGATGACAAGTATTACATGGTCCTGTTTAAACAAAGGTGGCAACTATATAATATGGCATTTGTTACCAAAGTGGCCGAGTATGAAAAAAGTGGCCTTTTTTACAAAAGTGCCCCTTATACATTTAAAATTCAATAATTTGCTAAGACCACCAAGGTGGCCAAACCAAGCAAATTGGAGGTGGTCCCCACTTCAAGGAGCTAGAGTTGATTTGTAGAGTGTCACTAATGTGACCACTTAGAGAGAGATGTCAATGTCAGAGCATGTGCACATGGACAATGATCCCCACATTGGATTTTTATTTTTGCAAATATTACAAGTATTGAATTATTTACTCACAGAAGAGAATTGATTTGTTGCATGCTTCACAAGAGGACATAACAAAGAAGAAGACAAAGTTGCATGTTCAAAGGAGAAAGACTTGCATAACAAGCAAGCTTATTATTAGCAAATTATTTACCCTTGCTTTCTTAAAATTAGAACAATCAACTTCAGTTTGACTGTATTGTAATTAAGGCTAATTAAAAGCCTATTTGTAATTGCATGCTCTAGTTTTTTCCTTTATCTATTTTAAAATAAATGATAAAAATAAGATGCATGGGCGAGTACAAGCCTCAGGCTATTTTTAGGAAGAGAATAAATTTTTATTTTTTTGCTATATATTGTGTGCCTTTGCAAAGCACAAGGAGGACTTTTGGATATAGGAGTACTGAAGCAATTTTTTCCAGTTTTTCCTTCTGAGTGTGAAGTATTTTCTGCCTTCCCAATTATTTACAATCTTGTGTATGTTTCTATTAGTCTTGTGAATGCAAATTCCCTGATTAATCATCTTACCATGTTGCAAAATTCAGTAATTTCTGCATGATATTAATGTGCATGTTTAGCTTAGTAGTATTGTTGTGATAATCTCCCTCAATACCTCAAAGTGTTTTTCCTTAACATTCTACTGGAAGAACTGTTGGTTCGTGCATCAAGAATCCTTTCACATATCAATTGTGCATATAATCAGTCAAATCCCTCATGCAAATTTGGTGTATCACCTTAGTTTAAATTATCTTATAGTCATCTTTTCCCTTTAAACCCCATAAATCAATTTAGGATACATCAACAAGGAACCGAACTTGATACCGAGACTCACCTCAAAATAGGTATACCCACATACCTGAGGTATTTCCATTGTATCTACGAAAGAGAGAGATCAAATCTTGTAAGCTTAGAAAACCAACAACCATCTCTCTACAGAGTGCAGTTTCGAGAGATAACACCCACCTTGTTTTTTTCTCACCTAAGCTATGCTTATTGGAGGGTGTTAGTGTAGGTTATTATTTATCCTTTTATTTATTTATTAGGATAATTCTTACACTTTTGTTATCCCTACACTTGTTGGGTTATCTTGCTTAGGTGTACTAGTTGTGTTGAGTTAGCTTCTCAGTTATGTGGAGTTAACTTACTAGTCTTCTGGAGTTAACTTAACTACCAATATCAGTTAGTGGTAGTTCTTCACCACTGATTTAGGTAGTAGTTGCACTTCCATCCTCCTATATGTACATCTTTCTTATTGAGTAATTCAAGTCATTGTATTGTAATGTATTGAGCATTATGGATTATGATGGATCTCCATATATAACATTTTAGCTCTTCTGCTTTGCAAATGTAATGTGGTGTGCTATTATCATCTGAGATCGCAACATGACATGAAACAATATTCTTATCGTTCCTTTGAAATCTTGATAAATGTGTCTTTGGAGTCTTGACTAGTAAACTATTGGGATTCACCATATCCATTAGAGGAATTAAAGTCGATCCAGTCAAGACAAAGTCATATTATAAATGCCTCCTTGATCCAACTTAAAACAACTACGTTGCTTTGCATGAGGAAAACTACAGGCCATTCTCCATTTTATCACAGAACTATTAGACTACTACCAATCCTTTCATCACCTCCTTAAGAAATATGTTCAATTTAAATGGGATGCACCTTTCTAAGAATAATTTGAGGCCCTCAAACAATATCTCTTATCACCTCTCGTGCTTATACCTCTTAAGGAGGATCAACCATTCTATTTATACATTTTTCTACTATCACACCCTAGGATCTATGTTCTCTCACTACGATGAATAAAATTAAGAACAAGATATCCAATACATTATTCATACACTAATTGATTGTGAGACCTAAAACACCCACCTCAGAAAACTATGTCATGCCCTAGTGTTCGTAGACTCCAAAATAAGTCACTACCTACTTAATCTTGAAAATTATGTAGTCAAAGTGTCTATCCCTTTGATTTACCATATTCCAAACCTTAACACAATAAATAAATCACCTGATGGTTCATGCTCCTAACCTAGTTTTACCTATAGTCATGACTACCCCAAATTTCTCCAAAACCTTCATTATTGAATGTGATGCTTCATGGTATAGCATAAGTGTAGTTTTTATGCATAAGGGACACATAATTTCATATGAGAGTAATCAAATGAAAGATAAGAACCTATCAATACCAACTTATGAGAAGGACATGGTGACTATTCTTCATGAAATCAAACAATGGAGGAAATATCTCATAGGTCATCACTTCAAGGTATAGACAGAGATAATGACATCTTGAAATAATGCTTAGAGGAAAGGATATCATATGAAGAACAAAAAAAATGGTCACTAAGATGTTGGGATATGAATTTGGGATCATTTATAAATAATGAAACTAAAATGTGGTAGTTGATGCACAATTAAGAGAGATGAGTCCAAATAAGCATTGATATATGCATTGTTATAGGTAAATTGAGTAGATCAGGAAAGATCAAAATGATAAATGAAATAGAGACACACATTCTTATTTAAAATATCCAATAGAATATGATTATTTAAGATAAATTTATATGGAAGGGGATGCATTGTGGTACGAGGATTAGTTTTACTTATGCAAAAATCTAACCTTAAAAATTAAGTTCTCTTAGAGCTCCATGCTTCTCTTATAGGTGAACATTATAGATTCCTAAAACTTATCATAGAGTTAAACAAGATTTTTTCTGAGAAGGGTTGAAAGGATATGTCCATAAATTTGTGGCAAAATACTTGGTGTGTAGGTGTAACAAGGTTGAAACTGTAGACACAAAATCACACACTTACCATTATTATTATACTTCCAAGGATGTTATTTTATATATGGATATTGCGTAAGAAGAGTATTCATTGATGACCCATTTCATGGTCCACCCATTTGTCTTGTTGGTATTTATTATTGTTTTTCTTGCACACTTATCACTCATACACACACAATTATGGTTAAGTCCGAGGATCCCCGTGTGTCGATTTCTCACTCATTCATCATCACTTGTATCTCTACACTAGCACCCATGGATGGGCAATAACCCCTGGTGCTCTTGTCCATCATGGGTGCCCCTATCCATCCCGGGTGTCCCTATCCATCCCGGGTGCCCCTGTCCTATTTTTATTTGATCTTGTTTTTGACATTTGAGGTTGGTATTTTCAATTTTCCCTCTCATCTTCCGAGGTATTAGTCAACAGCTCGATCATTGGTGTTGAAATTCAAATAAGAGATCCCTATATAAACACAACATACATACCATTATATGCTTGAATTACTCTTATCAAGGGATACCTACCTACATAGATTAAGGGAATGCATTTGGGCCATTACTCGCATACACACTACATAGGAATGGTAGTCTATTCTATTCCATCCACACATTTGTATTTTTATCTAGCTATTTCATATTGTGCTTGGTGTCATTGGCGGGAGGGTGACCTACGAGCACTATTGCACACATAACCACATAGAACTACATTGGGTTTGATATGTAATGCAATGCTCAGGTTGTAATTCCACTATTATAGTGGTTTAGGATAGTCCACCCCCTCATTTGCATCTTTCTTTTTAATGATTTGATGTCTATTTGAGGGTTTTTAGGTGATTTCTTCATTACGGGTTTACAGGTACCTCGGTGATTCAAGTGCGACATACACATGACCAAATTTGAACAAGTGTGAATCCCTAGCGACCATATCGAAACTATGTTCCTAACTTTTTAGTAGACCAGTTCCCGAATTAGGACCAAGGTGCCCCACACTCCCCTATCCTTCTCTAGGCACCTCAGTCCAACCAGTTCCACCTCTGCTACATTTTTATGGGGTTCATTGTGAATGTATGTTCTCCCATTTCATCACGCTTTTAGTCCTAGGTCACTATGAGTTAATAAAATATTAAGGTAAGTGCTTTATCCCTCATATTAATTAAATTAAATAAATTTTTAACATTCATATTTTAGTGTATTTCATTTATAACAGCTCTATACATTTTATATTCATATAATAGAACCAGATTTAATTGAGTCATTTTGGTGAACCTGTAACTTAAAAGTATTTTCCTAGGATCCACTAAAAACCTAATGATTAAGAATATATCTTCTCCTTGTTGGCTCATAATGCCTCATGTGAGTATCAATCCTATTTATGATGAAACAAATATCACTAAACTTACTTCCTTATATTGTTATGCCACTCTTACAAATCATACTCAACAACAACTCCTAGCTAATGAATGCAATGTACCTAATATATTTGATAATTCTAATATTAACATTGTTTCTGATCTGATGAGATTTACTTGTTGCACACCTTGTTATACAGTTAGCCACACTCCTAAAATTTTAAATGAAAACTTAGATGATGTTATTATAAATTTCGTGCTTGGTCTTGATGACAATAAACATGTGCATGATGATTATCATACTAGTCATGATGATACTATAGCTACATCTCATACTTATCCTATAAATGAAAATGCTTCTCATAATGCATCACATACTAGTTCTACTACTCCATCATTCTATGTCGATGATAAACTTAATGATATCCTTCTATCTAAATCTTTGTTTGATTTCAATGAAACATTTAATAGTCAAGATTCTACTTCTCTGCATACTCTGCTAAGTTTGAATCCCCCACTCCATTGTCATCTTCTTCTAAGATTGTATCTAATAACATGCATGATTCATCTCCTCCTATCACTTCATCTATGTCTATTAGTTCATCTCTTCCTGTCACATCATCTCCATCTATCACTTCATCACCTAGGATGTTTCGATGCTATTCCTCCTACTTTTATGGATGTTCCATGTACTATTCCACCTATTAATTCTTTGGCACCAACATCTAATGTGCCTTTAGCATCAAAATATCCTATGTATCCTCTTGATATCCCTATGATTACTCATAATGGAAAATTACAACCGCTGAATACATTATTACCATCCTCTACTATTCCTTCACAGGATATCTTGTCTCTCATTCTTGTTGTTGGAAACTTATAGGCTCAAGTATGATCTCTCACATTATAAATGTAACATTCCCATTTTAAGACTTTAGAAACAAGGGAATTTTTATTTTGAAATGTAATGTTCTCTATTCTAAATAAAACATCATTTATAACACACATTCCATACCAATCAATCTCATAACAGATAACCATATGAAGTCCTCTAATGACTCAGTATGCTACCGATCTCTCCTTCCATGACCTAAAGTATAGTATACTTTATGTATACTACGGGTGTATACTTGGTTTTCTACCCTATTCCGGTAAAGAGTTGAGTGATCTATTTAAAGAACCTATATGAATATTTGTTACCAATATTCATCCGACATCACGTTGCATTAACCTAGGTGAAATAGGAAAAAGCAACCAACATCTTGTGATACTTTGGCCAAATATTTTCAACATACTATTCATATTACTATTCCTAGAAGGCATACTCGTCATTTCAAATACGTCCTTTACCCCACTCTACTATTATCTAGAATGGTCTTTACTCGACTACCGTCACCCACTTGCCCAAGGTTTGACCCTAGCCTAGTTTAACAACATAATTTGTTAGAGGAAGATGCTCACAATGACTTAGGGTATATGGGCATACTCAAATGACCTAAGTCAATGAATGTGCCAAGGTACCTAAGTCATAGAAAGCTAGTACATATCTTAAAATTGCTACTAACTTGACCTAGAGAGAAACTAAGTTCAAGTCCAAATGTGTGTAGATCTAGATGAACAAATACGGAAGGGTGTTGCCATATGTCAATCTTCACAAACATCATTGTATCCTTGAGAAGTACCAGACTTCTCGAGGGCAATCCTACAGTTGGCATGTGCCAACATCCATTAGAACTAATTCATCAAGATGTACATACCCCCTTAGTGGTCATTAATTCATAATTATTATTGGATTAAGATTCAGATTACGAAAACCATGCCTAACCCTAATTCCTAATAAAATTTCTATTGACATCTCTGCATCCAGAAGATTGCACAACAACAAATGAGCAAGTGTGGGACTTGCGAGAATGAAAGAATATCAACATTCATTAAGTTCATTATCCATGACTATCCTGATTAGATATGGAGGAATTCATTAGTTCATGTTTGCATTGTTGTTCATTAACATGGCATAACAAGCAGTTATCCCAAAAATAGGACAACAAACATCAAATTTTTAATTCTTAATGCAACCTAGTTGTCCAAATCAAGTGTGTCATCCACCTAGATTCAACTAGTGTTTATTTCTTATGAACGAAGTACAAAGATTAAATATCATAACCACTATTCCTTTTATCTTTCATTTCTTGAGAGAGGAAGAGTCTTCCTCTACATGGTTAGATGTTAGGATTAACATAACCTTTTATCATTATTTACTCATATAATTTAATTGTATGTCCCAAGAATGTTTTATTATTAAACTATATTTGTGTAGTTAGAGAACGACATATTTTGCAATTTAACAAGTTTCCTTATAATAATAGGGAATTGTACTATCCCCTTTATCTAACTTATTAAATGATAACAATAAAAGTATACAAACAGATATAACAGAACATGATTTTTTGCCCCGAATCAATCTATTTTCCCGGGGCTTGAGAATACCACAAAGATATCACTACTAATTCCGTCATACAAGTACAAAAGAACTCACACCGTAAATTGGAGTCCAACTCAAAACCTTTCAATTCGTGATGATAAATATACATTTACAAGACTATGCATTTCAAACATTCTACATGTTAATCAAAATTAAGATCTTAAAAGAACATCACTTTTATTTTCCAATACAACTCAAGAATGAATCAAAATTATTTACATAAGATCAAAAGTTAAATAAGCCAATGCATCATAATTTTTTTTAACTTCTTTTATCACTTACAATGTGCATCTAAAAAAATTACTAGCACGGGTTAGTTCAATGAACTGAGCAAGATAAGCACTAAGCATTAAAGTGAAGTGCATTCCACTAATTATTCCATTAAAATGACTCTTCTTTAATGAAAAAATTAATATATCATACATATAAACATAAGTAATAACAACCAAATAAGAAGTACAACAATGAGTCTGAATTTACTTTTAAGAAAGGAGCATAATATAATCCGCAACATTTGCATTATATCATAAGTTTTAATTGATCCTATCAATTACTTTAAAACAAACAACAGGTCTTGTCATCCAATTGTTTCATAATTTTATAATAATAGAAATACATAATTATCTTTAATAAGTAGCAAAAGAGTTATATACAACATAGCTCATATTAGGATGATTCATCCTACAACTTAAGAAAAGAAGAAGAATCAATACATATTGTTCCACATACACTAATCATCTGAAAGATAGAAATAGGTTTAGAACTCACCCAACTGCTTCAGTTCAAGGATAACATTATAAGGATTCAACATTAAATAGACAACACTGGACAAGAATCCCAAATAAATCCATGAAGGAATATAATATCCAAATAGTCTACCTCGCAAGTCTTAACTAACTACTACATGTTAGAAGATGTCATTCAAATATCTAAACAATATGTTCCATAAATCAAAGCTAGACTCACACAGGGTTACACTCTTCTCAAATCCATCCAAAAAGGGTTCACCATAAGACAGAGTGCAAAAATAGAGAACCTTGCAATATCAAATTCAAGTGAAGTATGGCTTAGTCAAACAAAGAAGTCAGTCTAACATGTTTATATTTTCTCTTCAACAGAACCGACTCAGCTATTCTCTTTCCACATCATTACAACAAATGATTAGTACAAGTAGACTAAACAATCCACAAAAAAATTCCCATCTCAGAAGAGTGGTTTCCCATTATTTCCTAGAAGACAGAAGGACATAAAGATGAACCCAAGAAGTTGAGTAGACCTAAGAGAAAACCACCCTACAGCCAAGAAGAAAATTGAAATACAGAGAAGTTCCATCCAATGAACTCATATTTACAAAAGTAAAAGGATCTCAAATAGAAAAGGGTCTGAATCTATAATTCATTTCAATCCTAATATCAAATGAATTCCATTTCTATTTCCAAAATAAGAAGTTCTTTTACTAGTCCCCAAGATAGAACATAAAACCAAACACACACTTAGAAGAAAGAACACTTTAGTTTCCCTTACAATTCATCGCAACGCACTTTATCTATACCGATCATTAAACACAAGTTCATGTTCATTTTCCATAAAGGAATACCCAACACAATTCAAAAATAGTATAATGCCCACAAGAGAACATATTCCTTTCTCATTAAAAGACCTAGAGATTCATTCAATGAACCCAACAAGGAATATAAAACCCAAAATAGTAAAAGATAAATAAGATTCAATAAAACTCACGAACTCGGTAAAATTGTAATCCCATTTACAAAGATTCAACAACTCAATACAAAGGAGTAAGTAGTTCATGCTCCAATTAAGAAAAGTTATACAAAATAATCAACCAAAGATAATGTATCCTTCCATACCAAATTCAGTAAACTAGGGTATTCAACTTGTCTTTTTAATAAAACCCAATAATCAATTAAAAAATATGAAGAGAGTAAGAAAACTCAACATACGTTTAAGTCAAGTAATGTCCCAATCTTACCTTCAACGTGACTGAAATAGAATCACAACAAAGACTCTCGAGTTTTATCTAAAAAGATTGCGACAAAAAGGTATTTGTTTCAAACATTGATCACAAGAAGGAGAATGCATACTGTATTTCCATAAACCTCAAGACTATTAACGAATGTTCCAAACGAACTCTATATCAACCAAACCCACAACAAGATATAGTTCCAGTCTAATAACCTTCAAACAAAAAAGTCAAGATTTCCACAAGACGCGAGTTTTTTCAGAGAAAAGGAGAGAAGATTATCCTCCATATTTGCATGCCTTTACAAGTTCAAAGAAGGTGGTATAGTCTCCAAAAATATAAATACCACAACCATTCCAACAAGAAGCTACAAGGAGAAGATCTCAAAAGAGATTACCAAATCATCTTCAAACCAAAATTAATCTCTCGGGCCTTTTCAAGCAGACAGTCCATAAATGAGTTCAAAGCATTTCAAATCCTAGAATCCGAGTAAAACCCAAGGTCAGACTAAAAGTACAGAACCAAACTCCTCGACTCGACTACCAGTTCAGAACACACAAGTATTGAATACGAGTACAATGTCGAACACGAAGCTTTGAAAAAAAGTTTAGAACTACACAAGGCTCCAATACAGGCTTAGAACAAACACGAAGCTCCAATACAAGCTCATAACAAAACATGAAGCCCCAATACAAGTTCAAATGAAACACAAGGCTCCAATAAAGGTTCAAAACCACACAAAGCAATGAATGCTAGTTCAGAACAACACCAGCCTCGAATACAAGTTTCAGAATGAAATACAAAGCTTTGAATACAAGTTTCACATGCATGTCACCACTAAACTTGCACAGAGAAAGTTTCCAAAAGATAACATTACTTTGCAATGGATTTACATCCCAAAACCACAGAGATTCATAAAAGCATGAAATTAATTAACCAGAAAATCATGCAAACATATATCTCATGAGAGAAGAATTGTTTTAATGAATCACTTAGAAGAAAGCAAAAAATCTTAATGGATAGAGCCTATCATGCTGATAGTGCCTCTACCAATTCAAAGGAGACTTCTAGCCGAGCTTCCCACTATTTTTATTCTCCACGTAAGATCAAAAACCAAAAAATTGTTCTTCCAATTCCTCTTATACATTCCTTTGATCGAAAATAGACCAGAGAAACCAAAAATAGCCACAAAGTAAAAGTTGAACTGCTGGTTCAAAGAACCAGATAGCTCCATGCAGAGAAAAATTCTTGATACATGCAAGACTAAAAACCCTCAAAAATCCACCTCCCTTGTTTCTAAGATGGTTTGCACACAAAAACTGAGGTCCATTAATTCCATTACTCCCAAATCTCCCACTTATCTCTCTTTTCCATCGCCTCCAAAAATTGGTGAATGCAATTTCTAATTTAACATGCATTTCCATCTTTAGTGAATCCTCTACGTATGTCTCCACTAAAGTTAACTATTATTTTCCAAAACTGGTTTTACCTCCCTTCAATTAACCCAATCAAATCAATTAAATGCCATAGGAACCCGCCATAGTGTCATGTGACCCCTTAGGTTCCTTTTAATAGTTTAGGATAGATTTCCCCAAAACTTAGGTTAGTCTAACAATAATTACCTTAGGTCTTAAAACATTGTCATAGGTAATTTCCACCTTAGGTTAGATTAAATTCACAACCATTAGTATTAGGCATTAGGTTAATATAGCCTAACATTACTTTAGTAATTTTCTCCCTTATTCATTTAGCACAAGATCTTAGGTTAGCACGTCATCCCAAAAAAATAGAATAAGAAGCTTAGGTTAGAATGAAACCCAAATAAGTAGACATAGCTAGAAAGTAGGTTCTTTTATCTAGCTTAGGATACCATTAGGATAATCCTTTAGTTTTAGGATTCTGATTCTCTTCTTAGTCATGAAGCAGACTATATTTCATTTATGCCATTAATGTCCTGAAGAGATCAATCCCAAAGATCCAAGAACAATCATACAACCGAATGAATACATGTTCATACAAGACCATAGAATTTGTAAAATACAAAAGTTCAGTCCGCTATGTCTCTCAAACTAATGAATGTCAATTTATCATTCAGTTTGGTAAGGAGATTTTAAAACATTCCTTGGATCACTGAAATTGATCCAAGGATGAGTCAGTTAAAGATATAAGTTTTCAACTCTCAAAATCATATTGTAGCTTATCAATAAGAAGTGAAAATGGATTCTTACAAGCCATATCATTTCCATCCAAGAGTAGAAATGATTTATCCATAACAAGCATGATTTTCAACAATCAAGGGAACACACCTCATTCAAGAAAATCACATGCCAACGCTTGTAATGCAAAGAGAAATATAAAAATTTGTCCAAGGTGTTACATACTTCCCTCCTAAAAAAATCATTATCTCGATGATTATATCATTTTGATCATTTCATTAAGGACAATCAATTTATTCCCTTTCTTAACATATGTTTGCAGCAATATCGAATTTAAAGTTCTAGAAATCAGCATTCAAGTAGTTGTTTATTAAAAATAAATAGTTATATGTACCAAACCGTGCAGACCTATTGACATATAAAGATAAAATCACAAATTTTATTAGTCATCAAAGTCAATTCTGATGAAATAAATATGGAAAAGAAGTTTCCATATCTTCCAGGTTTTCCTAGGTTGCACTTTCTTCATTAAACTGGTCCCACTGGACCTTACATTGACTTATCTCATGATTTCTTAAATGCAACTAGCGAGTTTCCAGCACTCATATGGGTTTAACCATGATTATTCCTGGGTCTTAGACCTACAAGGAATTCCAATTTAACACATGTGGTAAATTTGAAATGTATTTCTTAAGAAAAGAAATATGGAAAACATCATGCATTTGTGACAAAGCAGGAGGTAATGCTAAATGGTAACCTACATGGTTGATTAATTCAACTATCTCAAAGGGTCCCACATAATGAGGCGATAACTTGGCAACCTTGTGAAAATTTATTGATCTCTTTTTCGGTTTAACCTAAAGAAAAACCTTCTCACCAAGTTCAAATTTCCTGTCAACCCGCTTTAAATCAGCATAACTCTTTTTCCTATCTACTTTCTTTCAAGTGCTCACGAATCATTTTAACTTTTTGTTCCATTTCCGTAAGGATTTCAGGTCCAATTACCTATCTATCCTCAATGTTGTCCCAACTAACAGGGTTCTACATTTTATTTCGTATAATGCTTCGAAGGTGCCATCTTAAGTGAGACATGATATGTGTTATTATATGTAAAATCAGCTAGTGGAAGGTAATCTTCCCACTTATACCGCTGATCCATACAATACATTCATAACATATCCTCTAAAATTTGATTAACTCTTTCAGTCTATCCATCCATTTCCGGATGACACGCAAAACTGAAATTCAGCTTAGTTCCTAGAGTTGCATTAAGGATTTGTGAAAACCTTGACGTCATTCTAGGATCTCTATCAAATATGATTAATACAGTACTCCATGTAATCTAAAAATTTCATGTACAAATATTTAGCTAATACAGGAGAATCATCCTTCAGATTACCAGCAATAAAATGTGCTACCTTTGTTAGTTTATCAACAACTACTAAAATAACATCATGTTTATTTCTTGACATAGGTAACCCTTGTACAAAGTTCATGCTTATTACTTGCCACTTGTATTGTGGTATGTTGTGAGGTTACAATAAAATGGATGGGGGTGTAAATGTTCAACTTTAACACGTTGACATTCAAGGCAATGTGTCACAAAATCAATAACATCCTTTTTCATCCCTTTCTAGAAATATTGTTGTTTTATATCAACAAGCATCTTTGTAATACCAAGGTGTCTATAAAAAGGTGAATTGTGAAATTCTACTAATAATTTATTTCTTAAATCATTTAGCAAAGGTATGTATACTCTGTTTTCAAATCTTAAGATTCGTTCGTTGTCAAAGTGAAAACCTTTATACCTTACATCATTTGGATGTGCAACAAGCGTTGTTTTTAATTTCTGAAAGTAAGAATAAGATTCCATAACACTTTTTACGTCATCCTCAAACCGAGTTCTCAATGTTATAAGAGAAGAAATGTGCTTCCTACGACTTAGAGCATCAACCACTCTATCTTCCTTACCTTTGATGTAATTGATATCAAAATCATATTGAGACAAAAATTCTAACCATCTTTGTTGTCTTGCATTAAGATTTGGCTGAGTGAAAATATACTTCAGCCCAAGATGATCAGTTTTTAATTCAAAAGGTTCACCAAGCAGGTAATGCCTCCAAACTTGTAGTGCATAAATAATGGCAGTAAGCTCTAAATCATGTGGAGCATAATTCAACTCATGTAACTTTATTTTTTTACTTTTGTAAGCTATGCCATGATCATTTTGTAACAAAATACCTCCTAGACTTTCACCATGCATCTGTTACTACCATAAAGTCTCCATTAGGATCTAGTACTGCTAGAATAGGTGCTAACGTTAACTGTTACTTCAAATTTCTGAATGCAGACTCACATTTCTCATTCCAAACAAACTTCTTATCTTTTTTTCGTAATGAATTTATTGGTGCAGTCATCTTAGAAAATATTTTCCAAATTTTCTATAAGTAACCAGCAATCCCCATGAAGCTTCTAACTTCATGTACATTCTTTGGTGCAGGCCACTCAGTTATAGCTACAATTTCTGAAGGATCTACAACAATTCCATTCTTACTTATTACATGTCCCAAATAGTGCACTTTTGTGTCATATAAAGAATATTTAGATAACTTACCATATAACCGTATATTTCTCAAAATTTCCAAAACTATATTCAAATGCTCATGGTGTTCTTCTATGATTTTAGAATATATGAGAATGTTGTCCAAGAATACGAGAAAAAATTGTTCAAGTATTATTAAAATATATTATTCATTAAATTCATAAATGCTACAGGTGCATTTGTTAATCCAAAAGGTAAAACCGTGAACTCATAATGTCTATACCTTATTTTGAAAGTTGTTTTATGAATTTCCTCATCTTTAATCCACAATTGATGATATCTAGATTGAAGATCTATCTTAGAATATACTGATTCTCCATGCATATGATCAAATAGATCATCAATTCTAGGGAGTGGGTATCTATTCTTGATTGTTGCTTTGTTTAACATTCTATAATCAATGCACAATCTAAGTGTTCCATCTTTCTTTTTCAAAAAAATTACTGGTGCTCCCCAAGGTGAAACACTTGGTCTAATCAAACATTTAGAAAAAATTTCTTGTAATTGAACCTTAAGCTCTACTAATTTTATAGTATTCATTCGATATGGTGCCTTAGAAGTAGGCTCGGTTCAAAGCTTGATTTCAATTGTGAAGTAAAACTCCCTTTTGGGTGGAAGACCTGGTAACTCTTCCAGAAATACGTCACTGAAGTTTCATAACAATGGATATCATTCCAAGACATCGTTGTTCTCTTCATTGTTTCGTAATTTTTACTTTGCATATATGGTATAACCTTTATTTTCGGCCTTTCTAAGTAGCATAGTGACAATTTTCTAACTAAATTTCATGCTTCACACCCCGAATCTCTTTTGTTTTCTACGCAGTCATCTAAACAACTAATATGTTTTTCAAAATAGTCCACTTTATCCTTACGTTATGCTAACCAATTAACACCAATGATTACATCATAAGACCCAAAATGTGCAACATAAAGATCAAATTCGGTGGAAAAACTAGGTAAGTCAAGGACTGCTCCAAAATGACACATACTAACTGTATGAACAACATTGTTTCCATAATGTACAGTCCATGTTTTATTCATGTTTCTAGCTTTTATTTTTAGTTTTGATGCTAATTTACTAGAAATAAAACATTCAGTAGCTCCGGTATCAAAAATAACAGCTTATAGGTATGCCAACTAACTTACCCGAACCTCTATGGGCGTGGCCTATTTTTCACTACTTATCACTATTATAGCATGTATCTTGTGATGTTGATTACGATCATCCTTCTTTAAAGGGAATTGATTTACATAATGATATTTTCCACGCTTATAATAGCCTCCTACAGTCCCCTTCTAGGCTCGGTTTATTTCTAGCCTTAGATTTATCATTCGAACTCTATAGGACTTTTGTCTGTATTGTTGTTCTTGACAAAGTTTTTCCATGCATTACAAACAAACTTGTTTGTTGCTACTTTCTTACTAGTATAAGATGAAAAATTACTTTTCATCCTAATTTCTTCCATGGTCCTTTCTTAGGTGTAAGAGATGATGAAGAGGAGTTGGGGATTTTCTTTCTTACTTCCTCATTATGGGCGAAATTTCCTTCAATTTTTGTTCCTGCTTTATGGCCTTTTCAACAACCCCTTCCATCGTGGTTGGGATGTGAACATCCACCTCTCCTCCTATAACACGATTCAATCCCATGATGAATTTCCATATCCTAAACTTCTCTTCATTTTGATACTGAGGTACATACTTAAGGAGTTTAGTAAACCGCTATCAATACTTAGTTACAGTTAGCTTTCCTTGAGCTAAGTTCTAGAATTCAGTCACTTTCTAATCATAGTAAACTTGCGGCAGCCAACGTTGCCTAAAGTAACCTTTAAATTGATCCCATGTGATATTGGTTTCATCAATTTTTAACTCAGCCTTACGGTTGTCCCACCATGAAGATGCCTCATGGGAAAGCTGATATGCTCCCCATATCGCCTTTGTTTCTTCTAAGAAATTCCTTATTAAAAGTATTTATCCATTTTGTTTGAGCCAATTCTCACCCCATCTCCTAATGTGGTGCCATCAAACTTGGGTGGACTTATCCTTTTTATATCATTAGTGAGTTTAGCTTCCAGCCTAGCCTTTTTGTTCTTAGGATGATAAAGTATGTTCACATTGTTATTATCAACACCTAAATTGGTGTTGTCCTTAGGAGGTAGTTGATTAGTATTTCCAAAGATCTTCATTCTCCTCATTGCCCATTACATTTCTGTTCAAGTAAAACCAAATGATCTCTTGTGTCTAATAAGTTAGTAAGGATCTCATCGATTATCTAGGTAGTTGCTTGCTCCTTCCTCTAGTGGAGGATTATTTACAACATTTCCTCTTGTTTTAAGCATTTTTGTTAACAAGAAAATTTAAGTTTCATCAGATTATGGACACAATAGGTCCAAGAGCTACAACCTTCAGCTCTGATACCAACATGTAACATTCCCATTTTAAAACTTTAGAAACAAGGGAATTTTTTTTGAAACGTAATGTTCTCTATTATAAATAAAACATCATTTAGAACACACATTCCATGCCAATCAATCTCATAACAGATAACCATATGCAGCTGTAATGACTCAGTATGCTACCGATCTCTCATTCCATGACTTAAAGTATAGTATACTTTATGTATACTACATATACTTGGTTTCCTACCCCATTCTCTGGGTATTGAGTGATCTGTTTAAAGAACCTATCTAAATATTTGTTACCAATATTCATATAACATCACGTTGCTTTAAACTAGGTGACATCGACAATGTAACCAGAAATTTGCTACGATACTTTGGCCAAATATTTTCAACATATTGTTCATGTTACTATTCCTAGATGACATACTCATCATTTCGAATACGTCCTTCACCCCACTCTACTGTTATCTAGAATGGTCTTTACTGACTACTGTCAGTCCACTTGCCCAAGGTTTGACCCTAGCCTAGGTTAGTAACATAATTTGTTATAGGAAGACGCTCACGATGACTTAGGGTATATGGGCATACTCGAATGACCTAAGTCAACCGAATGTGCCAAGGTACCCTAAGTCATAGAAAACTACTATCTATCTTAAACATGCTACTAACTTGACCTAGAGAGAAACTAAGTTCAAGTCCAGATGTGTATAGATATAGATGAACAAATACATAAGGGTGTTGCCACATGTCAACTACAACATTGTATCCTCGAGAAGTCTCAAGACTTCTCAAGGGTATAGTCCTACAATTGGCATGTGCCAACATCCGTTAGAACTGACTCATCAAGATGTACATACCACCTTAGTGGTCATTAATTCATAATTATTATTGGATTAAGATTCAGATTACAACAACCATGCCTAACCCTAATTCCAACATTCATTAAGTTATTTATCCATGACTAGCCTGATTAGATATGGAGGACTTATTAGTTCATGTTTGCATTGTTGGTCATTAACGTGGCATAATAATTAGTTATCCCAAAACATGACAACAAACATCAAACGTTTAATTCTTAATGTAACCTAGTTGTCCAAATCAAGTGTGTCATCCACCTAGATTCAGCTAGTGTTTATTTCTTATGAATGAAGTACAAAGATTAAAGATCATAACCACTATTCCTTTTATCTTTCATTCCTTGAGAGAGGAAGAGTCTTCCTCTACATGGTTAGATGTTAGGATTAACATAACCTTTTATCATTCTTTACTCATATAGTTTAATTGTATGTCCCAAGCATATTTTATTATTAAACTATAGTTGCATAGTTAGAGAACGACATCTTTTTGAATTTAACAAGTTTCCTTATAATAAGGGAAATTGTATTATCTCATTTATCTAACTTATTAATTGATAACAACAATAGTATACAAATAGATATAAAGAATACCGCCAAGATATCACTACTAATTCCGTCATAAAAGTACAAAAGAACACACACCAAAAATTGAAGTCCAACTCAAAACCTTTCAATTCATGATGATAAATATACATTTACAAGACAATGCGTTTTAGAAATTATGCATGTCAATCAGAATAAAGATCTTAAAAGAACATCACTTTTATTTTCCAATACAACTCAAGAATGAATCCAAATAATTTACATAAGATCCAAAATTAAATAAGCCAATGCATCATAATTTTTTTTTCCTTCTTTTATCACTTATGATGTTCATCTGAAAAAATTGCTAGCACGGGTCGGTTCAATGAACTGAGCAAGATAAGCACTAAGCATTAAAGTGAAGTGCATTCCACTAATTATTCCATTAAAATGACTCTTCTTTAATGAAACAATTAATATATCATACAAATAAACATAAGTAATAACAACCAAATAAGAAGTACAATAATGAGTCTAAATTTACTTTTAAGAAAGGAGCATAATATAATCCACAACATCTGCATTATATCATAAGGTTTAATTGATCCTATCAATTACTTTAAAACAAACAACAGTGTCTTGTCATCCAATTGTTTCATAATTCTATAAGAATAGAAATACACAATTATCTTTACTAAGTAGCAAAAGAGTTATATACAACATAGCTCATATTAGGATGATTCATCCTACAACTTAAGCAAAGAAGAAGAATCAATACATATTGTTCCCCATACACTAATCATCTGAAAGACAAAATAGGTTAGAACTCACCCAACTACTTCAGTTCAAGGATAAAAATATAAGGATTCAACATTAAAGAGACAACACCTAACAAGAATCCCAAATCAATCCATGAAGGAATAGAATATCCAAACAGTCTACCTACAAGTCTTAACTAACTACTACATGTTAGAAGATATCATTCAAAGATCTGAACCAGATGTTCCACAAATCAAAGCTAGACTCACATAGGGTTACACTCTTCTCGAATCCATCCAAAAATGGGTTCACCATAAGACAGAGTGTAAAAAGAGAGAACCTCGAATATCAAATTCGAAGTGAAGTATGGCTTAGTCAAACAAAGCGTTGGTCTAACATTTTTATATTTTCTCTTCAATAGAACCGACTCAGCTTATTCTCTTTCCACATCATTACAACAAATGATTAGTACAAGTAGCAAAAAAATCCACAAAGAAATTCCCATCTTAGAAGAGTGTTTTCCCATTATTTCCAACAAGATAAAGGACAAAAATCTCAACCTAAGAAGTTGAGCCGACCTAAGAGAACAACCACCCTACATCCATGAAGAAAATTGAAATACAAAGAAGTTCCATTTAATGAACTCATCTTTACAAAATTAAAAGGATCTCAAATAGAAAAGGGTCCAAATCTATAATTAATTTCATTCCTAATATCAAATGAATTCCATTTCTATTCCCAAAATTAGTTCTTTTACTAGTCCCAAAGAGAGAGCACAAAACCAAACACATAGTTAGAAGAAAGAACACTTCTAGTTTCCCTTACAATTCATTGTAACCCGGTTTATCTATATTAGCTCATTAAACACAATTTGGAGTTCATTTTCTAGAAAGGAATACCTAGCATAGTCCCAAAAACAATATACTGTCCAAAAGAGAACATATTCCTTTCTCATTAAAAGACCCAAAGATTTATTCAAAGTGAACCCAACAAGGAATAGAAAACCCAAAACAAGAAAAGATAAACAAGATTCAATATAACTCAGAACTCAATAAAAACCGTAATCCCATTTACACAGCCTTCAACAAATCAATACAAAGGAGCAAGTAGTTTGTGATCCAATTAAGAATAATTATACAAAACAATATGAACTAGAGATAATGTATCCTTCCATACCAAATTTAGTACACTAGGGTATTCAACTCATCTTTTCAATAAAACCCAGAAATCAATTAAAAAGATATAAAGAGAGTAAGAAAACTCAACATACATTTAAGTCGAGTAATGTCCCAATCTTACCTCCAATGTGACTCAAACAAAATCACAACAAAGACTCTCAAGTTCTATCTAAAAATCTTGCGACAAGAAGGTATTTGTTTCAAACATTGATCACAAGAAGGAGAATGCATACTGCATTTCCATAAACCTCAAGACTATTAAGCTTTCAAGATAGTCAAGATTTCCAGTCAAGCTTTCCACAAGATGTGGGTTTGTTAAGAGAAAAGGAGAGAAGATTATCCTCCATATTCACACACCTTTACAAGTTCAAAGAAGGTGGTAGAGTCTCCAAAAATAGAAATACCACAACCATTCCAACAAGAAGCTACAAGGAGAAGATCTCAAAAGATATTACCAAATCAACTTCAAACCAAAATTAATCTCTCAAGCCTTTTCAAGTAGACAACCCATAAATGAGTTCAAATAAATTCAAATCCTAGAATCTGAGTAAAACCCAAGCTCAGACTACAAGTACAGAACCAAACACCTCGACTTGACTACCAGTTCAGAACACACAAGTATTGAATATGAGTACAATTTCGAACATGATGCTTCGAACAAAAGTTCAGAACTACACAAGGCTCTAATACACACTTAGAACAAACAAAAGCTCCAATACAAGCTCATAAAAAACACGAATCCCCAATACAAGTTCAAATGAAACACAAGGCTCCAATAAAGGTTCAAAACCACACAAAGCAACGAATGCTAGTTCAGAAAAACACCAGCCTCGAATACAAGTTTCAAAATGAAATACAAAGCTTCGAATACAAGTTTCTTGTGCATGTCACCACTAAAATTGCACAGAGATAAAGTTTCCAAAAGCTAACATTACTTTGCAATGGATTTACATCCCAAAAACCACAGAGATTCATAAAATCATGAAAGTAATTAACAAGACAAATCATGCAAACATATATCTCATGAGAGCATAATTGTTTTAATGAATCAATTAGAAGAAAGAAAGAAATCTTAATGGATAGAGCCTATCATGCATGATAGTGCCTCTGCTAATTCGAAGGAGACTTCTAGCCGAGCTTCCCACTCTTTTTCTTCTCCAAAAAGATCAAAAACCAAACAAATTTTATTCCAATGCCTCATATACATTCCTTTGATAAAAAATAGACTAGAGAAATAAAAATAACCACAAAGTAGAAGTCGAACTACTAGTTCAAAGAACCGAGATAGCTCCATGCAAAGAAAAATTCTCGATACATGCAAGACTAAAAACCCCTAAAAATTCACCTCCCTTGTTTCCAAGATGGTTTACACACAAAACCGAGGTCCATTAATGTCATTACTCCTAAATCTCCCGCTTATCTCTCCTTACCATCACCTCCCAAAATTGGCGAATGCAATTTCTAATTTAACATGCATTTCCATCTTTAGTGAAGCCTCTACGTATGTCTCTACTAAAGTTAACTATCATTTTCCAAAACTGGTTATACCTCCCTTCGATTAACCCAATCAAATCAATTAAATTCCATAGGAACCATCACCATAGTGCTATGCGACCCCTTAGGTTCCCTTTTAATAGTTTAGGATAGATTTCCCCAAAACTTAGGTTAGTCTAACAATAATTACCTTAGGTCTTAAAACATTGCCATAGGTAATTTCCATCGTAGATTAGATCAAATTCACAACCATTAGTATTAGGCATTAGGTTAATATATCCTAGCATTACTTTAGTAATTTTCTCCCTTATTCATTTAGCACAAGAGCTTAGGTTAGGATGCCATCCCAACAAAATAGAATAAGAAGCTTAGGTTAGAATGAAACCCAAATAAGTAGACATAGCTAGAAAGTAGGTGCTTTTATCTAGCTTAGGATACCGTTACGATAATCCTTTAGTTTTAGGATTCTGATTCCCTTCTTAATAATGAAGTAGACTATATTTCATTTACATGCCATTAATGTCTTGAAGATATTAATCCCAAATATCCAAGAACAATCATACAACCGAATGAAGACATGTTCATACAAGACCATAGAATTTGTAAAATACAAAAGTTCAATCCACTATGTCTCTCAAACTAATGAATGTGAATTTATCATTCATTCTGGTAAGGAGATTTTAAAACATTCCTTGGATCACTGAAATTTATCCAAGGAGGATTCAATTAAGGAGATAAGTTTGCAACTCTCAAATTTAGATTGCAGCTTATCAATAAGAAGTGAAAATGGATTCTTGCAAGCCATATCATTTCTGTCCAAGAATAGAAATGATTTATCCATATCAAGAATGATTTTCAAAAATAAAGGGAACACACCTCATTCAAGAAAATAACATGCCAATGCTTGTAATGAAAAGAGAAATATAATAGTTTGTCCAAGGTGTTACGATAAATAAAGGCCTATTATGATTCCATTGATAATAATTCATTGCATGGAAATCCTATTCTGAAAATATTCACAACTCAACATTTCCAAAGGATTCGTTCTACCTACATTTTATTTTTTTGATGGTATTAGGAATCCATACTTACATCTCAAGCACTACCGTATGGATATGTATTCATATTCTAATGATCGACTATTAATCAAAGCTTTTCACCATATTCTTACAGATGATGCTATTCAATGGTACACGAATCTCCCCTTTGGATATATTGGTACCTATTGTGAGATGAAAGACGTGTTTCTTCATTGATTCATAGTCAAGAACATATGTAGAGTCACATATGATCATCTACCTAGCTTACATCAGGGAAAAACAAAACCTATCATTGATTACATTTTACTATTCAATTCTTACATGCACCAAATAGTCTTTCACTTATTGACTTAGATAAATAATTTATCTTTTGTTGTGGTTTAATTCCCACCTCAAAACAATGATTGCAATATGAAAATGTGAATCATTCACACTTTTATGCTATATGGTTATTGGTTTAGAATAAGATCTCATTACTACATATATTATAAATCATCCTCCTATTACTACTACTATTGCATCATCTAGTTATTCTCCACTCCCATATGTTAATAGTCCTACATGGTCTCCATCTCCTCCACATCGCAAACAAGTTCATTCTACTCCATTACATAAAACTCCTCCATCTCCTACTCCGTGTCAGGCTATACCTTAGAATTCCAAAACATTTTTGTGAGGACCATTACATTTTTTGCATCACTCTATACCTCATGATGTAATATGTGCATTTATTGATAAACGTTTGATCTTATTACCTTCTAATAAAAATCATCCACCACATCACTTGCAATGCCAACATGATAGATCTTAGTGAAACTATAACTGTATCAATGGCCATATCGAAAATGATTGTTATGCCCTTCATGATTGCTTGCAATAATTAGAAGATAAGGGGGTCATTTACTTTGGTTCTCACTCCCGTGAGTGGTCTATCTCTCCACTCCCTCGTAGGCATGATGTTACTCGGTCAAGTCATCTCCTTCATCTAGTTCTAAGGTTATTGCTCATCTATCAACATAGGTTTTTACTCATGTGCACCCTCCATCTCATGCATCCATCGGTGAACCATCTCATCTACCAAGTCATGCTACTGTTACATATTGTATTCCACAACCATCATCATTCGCGCTTCTTACTTCTACTCCACCCATCATTAGAACTGCTCCACATGACATTTAGTTAGGCTCATACACTCATGTTGCTTTCATTCCACATCCTTCCACCACTTCACGTCAGATTGGTCTTTGGTAGTTATTTATATCACCTTACCCCCAATGATGCACTCATGTTCTTACGCTTCTAACACGACCGTTGAGGGATCTGTTACAATAAGAACCTCTCTTCATGTGCTTTCTTTATTCATTTAGTGCACATTATCAAATCATTTCCCGATGATGCACTCTTGCTTTACGGTTCATTATTTACTGGTGAGGGGTCTTATATAAATGAACCTCATCATATATATATTGGGGGCATCAATATTCCACCCTCTCAATTTTCATCATACTAAAATGCAATCACATCATACTTTTACACATCATTAATAATTCACCAAAATTGATTTTCGCAATCATATTACATACATTATTTATCATCATATATGATATATCATCATCACATTACTCAAATATGCATCACAAATCAATTCATCAAATACAAACAATACTCAAACACACCAAACATCATATAAAAGAAACAACAATCAAATAAATCATACATCATCATCACATTAATATACATCAAATACAATATGCCAATGAATCCATCTATATATATATATATATATATATATCATTTACAATCATAGTTACAAAACATCTCATCACTAGGGGGAAGGTCCCCTACATCAATACATCAATACATATCATATCTTATCATCACTTTCACTATCGGCAAATGAAATATCTCTAGAACTAGAAGCCTCGTTGCTAAATATGTATCGCTGATTGTGACCTCTATATCTATCTACCTTCATACGTAGTAGTGTCACCTATGTCAAATTATGTACAAAGAGACTACAGTAACTCGAAAAATGCGCAAATACATCTTGTGCTAAAGGACTTCCAATGCCACCTCTCTAGCTCATCGTGTCTCCTCAAGAACCTCATCCTTATTGCTTAGTAACATGACACACGTCGCTTCGCTATCACAACCGCTCGAACAAATGGGCATTCTCACCCACAACATCATCTACATGCTCTAACATGCCTCCAAACATGAGTATATTATTGGGAACATTACACATCAATGTGTGGATAGATGTGTCCACAATCAATGACCAATACACATTACCTGCAACCATAATAACAACACATTAGACTAAAATTACCATTACACAATGAAGTAACAAATCATACAACATAACTATGCAAATACTCACGTTCTGTTATCACCACCACTACACCACCAGGGTAGGTTATTTCCCCTATACTCCTTATGGTGGTTCTCCCACCACTTATGAAAATAATGGAAACAAATATAACCATCGATGTGATGTCCACCATGCATGATATGCCTTGGTGTACCCCACGTCATCCACATCTAGTAGCTCTATCATCGCATCAACCTCGTCCCTGCCTAGGAGATGCTAGATACTCTCATGTTGGCCCCGGTATTATTCCAATCCTCCTTAGTGCCCTAATATCTATCAACCATATATGGTTCTAGGGGTACATCTTGGGCCATGCTAAAATGTTGTCATACCCGCTCAACCTGAAATAACTCAACCACCCCTAGAAAATTATCCTCTAACAACATCACCTTTCGTATGCATCGTAGCTCCACTAAATCATCTGGACATCATCCATAGTTTTGGTATGGTCTCCATATCATGACATATGGCCCCATCTGATCTATCATCACTCTGTAGTTTCATGTATCCATCCTTCTCCCACACACACCTACCCATCTCCCAACAAATATGTCCGGCCTCATCCAATCCTCGCGAGGTCCACCAAATAGCCTCAATCTTTGTAATATGCTCCTAGGCCCATACATACAACAACATCATAGCTCCAATACCACCACCATGCTCCTCCTTTATAAACTCCGTATAGATCCCTATACGGGTGGGCCAACACATATCGTGCCTCAAGCATACCTAGTGTTATCCTCCTCTATCTAGCAACATATATCATATCTTATATAAGATGACTACACCACCACCCTCTCTGTAATCTATGATGATATCACCATGGAAATAAAATTCTGAAATCGCGAATCCCTAATCTCATAATACCATCTAGGCTAATATGGGCCTCGGTAGGAACTTGAGTCCGCACAAAATACCTCCTAAGGGCCCTTATCTATTTTATATATCATGTGCCGACATAACCTTTACCCTCTTTCCAACAATATGTAATCACATTATGCGATACACATCATCTAGTGTGGACTGTCATCTCCCCGTAGGTAACCAAAACGCATACACATATCCGCACACCTCCTCTCACATAAATTTGTAAGCATATGCATATTATGGGGCACATACCCTATCCTCGCTATATGCCATAGGCCATCACGGTCCTGGATCATCCCACTCATCGTCCGACAAAACCCCAATATGAGAAATTTACTCAAATGATGGCCATCACGAAACTCTCTCAAATGGATATACCTCAACACACCAAAAAAAAACAACCAACACAACACTAGAACATCATATAAATACAAACATAATCATCTACAATAGTCAACACACATCAAATTTCAAATTTACATCACTCTACATGCAACTCACACTCTCTAGATATGAGCACCCAAAAGTAGGACTAGGGCACCTAGGAGCAAGACACCAGCACCCATTTATAGGTGCTCCTATCTCGAAGGTCATCAACGCCTTCACCTCTCTTGTTTAGGTTCAAAATGGAAATAAATTCACAAACAAAAATTTCATAAAATTTCATAAAAAAGGACTAATAATAACACAATTTTTGACAAAATTCACACTTACTTAGCTTCGTTGTCATACAAAACACCACAACCATCACCACCACGTTGAATCAAATCACTCACAATGCTCTAACTTGCGGCATCCTCACACACCTAGAGCTCACTATCACACTTGCAGAAAAGAAAAATGAGTTGCTTATTCACTTTTCATGTTATTAGTTATAGTAACTTTTCCTTACTCACCTTACCATGGTAATTCTTTACATTCATTTTCCCAACTATTACACATCACATGAT
This sequence comes from Taxus wallichiana var. yunnanensis, assembly GCA_018340775.1. NCBI lineage: Eukaryota > Viridiplantae > Streptophyta > Pinopsida > Cupressales > Taxaceae > Taxus > Taxus wallichiana. The sequence continues at coordinate 96,205,945 of CM031233.1, read as the reverse complement.
TTCGCTCATATCTTAAGAATTTTTACTCCAATTTCTAT